>OY970828.1:58356690-58644660 GCA_963853835.1 Calendula officinalis | reverse complement strand
CGATCCAACATACAGCCAGCATGATCAGCATCAGAGAATGCAGACAAGTCAAATGAAGTTTCTTTGGGATACCAAAGACCAAGATCTCGAGTACCCTTTAAGTAACGAAATATGCGTTTGACTGCCTGAAGGTGAGACTCTTTGGGAGCAGCCTGATACCGAGCACACACGCACGTAGAGAACATTATATCAGGTCGACTGGAAGTTAGATATAGGAGGGACCCGATCATGCCTTATAGTTGGTGATATCAACTAGCTTTCCGTCAGGATCAGAATGCAGTTTTGAACCGGGTGACATTGGTGTAGAAATGGGTTTACAGTCATCCATCAGATACTTCTTCAACAGATCAGTGATATACTTGGATTGATTAATGAAGATCCCGGTAGGTAACTGACGAACCTGTAGACCGAGAAATAAATTCATCTCCCCCATCATACTCATTTCAAATCGCTTGATCATAAGATCTGAAAAACGTTTACAGTATTTAGGATTTGTGGAGCCGAAAATAATATCATCTACATAAATCTGAATGAGAACGATATCTTCCCCTTTTCGTTTGATGAATAGAGTTTTGTCCACTTTGCCTTTTGAAAAACCAGAGTCGACTAAAAATTTTGATAAAACATCATACCATGCACGTGGAGCTTGCTTCAAACCATATAAAGCTTTATCAAGTATGTAGACATGGTTAGGCAATTGTGGATCGACAAATCCTTCTGGTTGATGAACGAAAACTTCTTCACTGAGAATACCATTAAGAAATGCAGTTTTTACATCCATTTGATAGATTGTAAAATTCTTGTGAGCTGCATATGCCAGAAACATTCGGATGGCTTCTATCCGTGCAACCGGGGCAAAAGTTTCTTCATAATCGATGCCCTCTTGTTGAGAATACCCTTTAGCAACCAGACGTGCTTTATTTCTAATGACAATCCCATTTTCATCCTTTTTGTTCTTAAAGATCCATTTGGTACCAACAACGGACTTTCCAGGTGGTTTTGGAACTAGACGCCAAACTTTCAATCGTTCAAATTGATTGATCTCATCTTGCATTGCAAGAATCCAATCTGGGTCTGATAATGCTTCGCTTACTTTCTTAGGTTCATTAGAGCTTAAGAAAGATGAGTATTGACATTCATCAGCAGTTGCTCAACGAGTTTGAACCGAGGATTCAGGATTTCCAATTACTTGATGTAAAGGATGCTCTTTGGTCCATTTCAGAGTATGAGGAAGTGGAATTTGACCTGGTGTTATATTGGAGGTATCAGTAAATGCAGGATGCGGGATTATAGTTGTTTGGGTATTGGATGAAGAAGGTGGGGGATCGACTTGTTGAACATTGAATTTGGAGAAATCGATCACAAACTTTGGAACTTGAGCGGGTTCAACAAGTGAATCAGAAGCACCGACAACTGGAGTGGGCGATGAAGAGACATCCGTTGGTGATTGAGTTTCCATTGATGAGGAAGTAGAATCTGAATTTGGTACTGACTCAGTGTTCTCAGGAGCAGCAGATGTTGGAGATGGAGAATCAGGGGAACTCGGAATGAGTGTCTCAGGGACACTGATTGATTGAACATCTGCAGCTGCAGGGAATGGAACGCCAGCCTCCTGAAGTAACGTATGTCTGATGTTGTGATATTCATCATAAATATGTTCAAACAATACATCGAACTCATTTTCAGAGGTGGAATGAGCAGAAGGGGGTGCAAGAGGTTGAACATCTGAGGTTGAAATCATTTTCAAAATTCACATTGACATTTTCTCTTATTGTGCGATTAGATCGATTGTAAACCCTGAATGATGCAGATTCACGTGAATAACCAACAAATGCCCCTTCGTCAGCTTTAGCTTCAAATTTGTTCAATTTGTCTTTGTCATTTAAGATGAAGCAACGACTCCCAAAAACATGGAAAAATTTAACATTTGGAATTCGGTTATTTATCAATTCATATGGTGTTTTGTTGTAGGTTTTGTTGATGATAGAACGATTTTGAGTAAAACATGCCGTGTTGATGGCTTCAGCCCACAGAGATAAAGGTAGTTTCGAAAATGAAAGCATTGTGCGGGCTGCTTCAACTAAGGTACGATTTCTTCGTTCTACTACTCCATTCTGTTGTGGAGTTCTAGCAGCGGAAAATTGATGGGTTATACCAACAGATTCAAGAAATGAATCTAGGGTTCGATTCTAAAACTCAGTTCCATTATCAGTCCGAATGGTGTTGACTTTTAAGTCCAAATTTGTCTGAGTTTTCTTGATAAAGGCGATAATAGTATCAGCAGCTTCATCTTTGGTACGTAAGAAGTGAACCCACGTATACCGTGAGTAGTCATCAACAATCACCAACACATACCGTTTACCAGCAATTGATTGTACACTCATTGGTCCACATAGATCCATGTGAAGCAATTCAAGAGGTTTGGAAGTACTTGGAACAGGTTTTGATTTGTGTGACGTTTTCTTCATCTTTCCCATTTCACAAGACGAACACATATGATCTTTTGCAAATTTAACGTCTGGGAGACCAGATACATGGCCACCTTTTACCAATTTGTTGATGGTTTTGAAGTTAAGGTGTGAAAGGCAACGGTGCAATAGCCATGATTCATCCGATGATGCTGTTGACAGTAAGCATACTTCTTCCATTGGGGTCACGTCATTTAGATTGATAGTAAACAGATTTGTATCCCGTGAGCCGGTAAGAAGTTATTTTCCATTATAAGTACGAACAACACACTTCTTTGTGCGAAAGTTAACTTCTAACTCTTTATCACAAAATTGACCGATGCTGAACATGTTGTGAGCAAGATCTTCAACATAAGTAACATTTCGAATGATTAAATTGTCACGAATGATATCGCCAATTCCCATGATAGCGGCCAAATGATCATTTCCAAAACGAATAGTACCCAAATATTTATCTCTGAAATTTGTTAAGAGGTTCTTGTTTCCAGTCATATGCCGTGAGCATCCAGAATCAAGATACCATATATTCTACATAAAACAATTAAAACAATTTAGGTACCCAATCAATTATGGGTCCTATACGATTAGTGATGGATGTTTTATGTAGATTTTACAGCTGGATTAATGTAGAGATTTTGGTAAACTGCAAGGAGGCAGTTCTGTTTGGATAGATTTGATAGACCATTTAAGCTTTTTCTCTGGAGAATGTAAAATCCATTGGGACTGTTCATTCTTGATCCAAGTGTAATTAATAAACGTGGATTTTGTGTTATTCATCTTTGATTTGGTTGTTGAAGAATTGGACGAAGTACTTTGATTGTGATGATTTAGGTGTGGTGGTTCCTCGAGTTGTGTGACGTGGGATGGGACGAACGGGAGTCAATTTGACAGCTGGTGTAGACAAATGTTGACGTTGATATAGCAAAGAGCGAGAAACTGATGTTTTGCATGAGGATGGGAAACAAGTTTTGCAGGACTTAATTATTTTACCAGACTTATGTAAAACATAGTTTCTAGGACCACATGGAGCATCTAACCTAATGAAGTATCGTTCATCATACTGGGAAATTTGTTTATTTGTTTGCTTGTCACAATAAATCTTTTTACCGGTTTTATCATATTTAACAACCAAATTATCACCATTAACAGTATAATTCACAGGACGATAAACAGCAGAATCATAAACAGTACCAAAAGCCAATATAGGAGCAATAAAATCCATGGAGTTATTACATTTATTATGAACAGAAAAATAAGAAACTAAAAAGGACGATGAACTAGACTTCTTAAGTTCTTTTGACTTAAGCATACTAGAGCCGGACGACTTAGACTTCTTTATCTGAGCTGCTCCTCTGTCTCCGATTGGCATGGGCTTCTCAAGCTTTGAATTTAAGGTTTTATTTGAAACATTTAAAACAGTTGAGTCAGAGCTTCTTTTTAAAATAACAGGGATTTTAATGGTAGAAGTCTTTTCAAGAGTTTTAGTTTGAACAGAAGAATTATTTTGAGAATCATTTTGAACAGAAGAAGAATTGGTTTTAACAAGTTTAGCATCTAATTCATGAATTTTGGTTTGTAAAACTAATTTTTCTTTATCATATGCCTTTTGTGTTTCATCAATTTATGTTTCTAATTGGCAGATTTTCTTTTCAAGAATTAACGATGGAATATAAAGTTTTCGTGTTACTTTTTCTTGAACGACAACATCCCCTTTAATTTCAAATTCTTCTAGGGGTTATAATAGGAAAATATTCAACATTTTCAAATTTAGCCTTTTTAAATTCATAAGTTTTGTTCAATTCTGCATAATTGAAACTGATTTGAGCATTTTCCTGCTTCGCCCTGTTGAATGCTTCGATTTCTTTTTCTTCATCTGTCACCCGCATGAAGCTTTGCCAGATATCTCTTTGCATGTAGCGAGAGTCATATAGTGTCGGAAGAACCCTGCACGCCTTGCTCAGAGATCCTGGATTGTCTGCCCCGAGACCTTGTTTGGAGTTGAAGTATTTGAACTCTTTTGGCTTGTTCAAATGGATGGTTTGATCAGTATGTCCTCGTTTGGCGATTAACTCTTCAAGATGTTTAATGTGAGATACTAACTGATCTTTGTCATGGGGTGAGACGATGTATGATAACCTGTTGACTATTTCTATCTTGCAATGATTGATTAGTTTGATTGGTTAATTTTTCTTTTAATTCTTTGATTTCAGAATTTAAAGATTTAAATTGGGTTTCATTATCATCGAATTCTTGTTGTTTACGTTCCATCCAGTTTTTTGTGAATTGACATTCTTGGAACGTTTCAATATACAGTTTGTAATATTTGTCATTTCGTTCTTTTGAAATAGGATTTTGTGCATTTTTTAGATTTGTGATTTCAGCTTCTTTCTCGGAAATTGTATGTGACAAATGTTGAATATCAGATTCATATTGGACCTTTATTTCTGATGCTTGTCTTTTTAAATCCTGAGTTTCCAGTGTAAAAATTTTATTTTGTTTAATGTGATTAACAAGTTGCTCACCTAGATGAGCAGTTTGTTTGCATTGATTTTCTAAAATGTTTACACGCTCGAAAAGTTGTGTATTCATATCCTTTTCGAGTAAAATTGTTTGATTTAAGGTATCAATTTCAGAAATCAGATTTATATCAAGACAAGTATCAGAATCAGTGGAATGATCAGAATTAGATAAAGAAGAGCTGGTTACCTCAATTTCTTTGTTGGTCTCCTCATTGGAACGTTCGTGGAGCTCAACATTTTCTCTTGCCATGAAACACAAGTTTGCAGCATGTTCCTCATCTTCTTGATCAGAGTCTTCCATCCACTGAAGATCTTCTGCTAACAACACTTTCCCAGATTCAATTTGTTTGGCCAACAACATCTTCTTTTTGAAATATTCAGAATCACGAACTTTGGGTTTTGTGCAATCACGAGAGAAATGACCAGCAACACCACAGTTATAACATTTCTTTGTAGGATCCAAAGGTGTCATGGCTGGCTTATCAGTTGATGCAGAAGCAGATTGAGCAGATTTAAAGTTTGATGAAAATCTCAGATTGTTGTTTGCGGTTTTCGGGTAATATTTCTTCTCATATTTAGAGATGAGTGACATGGCTTGCAGCACTTCTTGAAGTTCTTTATCCAAATCATCGAGTTTTGGAGGAGTGGGTTCTTCTGCTTTTTCTTTAGATTTAGCAGACTCATTTAATTGATGCTGTTGTTTGGTAAGAAGTGCTAGAGTATCTTGTGTCTCTTGTTTTGTTTTGGCTATGTTACTCACCATTGGAGCATTTTGGTACAAGTATTCGTACAGCTCATGGATATCTATCAGACTTAGATCTTTATTCTGCATAGCATTGTTACCGAACATTTCCCACTCAGGAAGAAGACTGTTGATAAATTTAATGTTGATCTCTAGGTTTCCCTTTGATAGACTGTTTATGCGGAGAACATTTAACAGGTTGCAATATCGATGGTAAGTGCTTTGCAAGTCTTCCCCGACTGAGGCTCTAAAATTTTCATAGGAGTTTAATGTAGTAACCATCTTAGCCTTATTCCCAAGAACCGCGCCCTCCATTTGTTTTCTTATTTCATCCCAAAGTTCTTTAACACTCTCCAGGCTATCTAAACTATTGTAGATTTCATTCGGTAATCCTTGAAGCATGAAGGAATATGCTTGACGATCAGCTTTGGCACGTTGCTTTTGAATAGCATTATATCTGGAGGGAGGAATGAGAACTCGACCGCCAATAACCGGAGGATCTGCATCAGGTAATGCAACAACATCTTCATAGAATTTTGCGTTTCCATTCTCAAGGGACTCAAGAATTTCAGTAGCTAATTCTTGGCTGTTAATGAAGTGGAGAAACCTTTTCTTCCACTGGGCATACTCCCCTCTGAATCGGACAGGAGGTTTCAGATCAGACCCAATCGATAGTGCTTCTCTTGAAGTCATTGCTTGTTGAGTGGTTTAAGAGTTTGAAAGAGTTCAGGCCAAAGTGTTCGGGCCGAAGATCAAAATTGCTGAAATCTATAGTTCGGGCCGAAGTTCGGGTCGAGGATAGAGTTCGGGCCGAGGTTGAAGTTCGGGCCGAGGTTGGATTGCAGTTCGGGCCGAGGTTGGACGATAGTTCGGGCCGAAGTTGGTTTGAAGTTCGGGCCGAAGTTGGACTATAGTTCGGGCCGAAGTTGGATTGAAGTTCGGGCCGAAGTATATTGTGAAGTTCGGGCCGAAGATTGACAATAGTTCGGGCCGAACTTTGGTTTGAAGTTCGGGCCGAACTTGGTTTTGATGTTCGGGCCGAACTAGTTACTGTTCTCGGGCCGATGACTTTGTGATTGTCAAGCCGAAGTTTGTTTTGATGTTCGGGCCGAACTTGGAGATGAGTTCGGGCCGAACTTGTTACTGTTCTCGGGCTGAAGTCTTTCTTGACAGTAACGAACGAACACAGCTGTTTTTGTACTAAATCGAACCTAGAATGCTCAATACTTAACCAAATCAAGTGATTCAAATCCCAAAATGCTCGAAATTTATTTTCGCACAAAATGGGTCAATAAACTCGATCAAAACACAACAAATCAGATGGTAATTTCGATTTAACAGAGGAAAAAATGTGTTTTAATGGTTTTCCTTAAAATCAACGAATTGAGATCAGTTGTTGATGGATTTGATCGAAACTTGATTCTAAAATGCTTAGAATTACAAGAGGAATGTAATGAACAAAGAATATAAACGATTCAATACCTCAAATTCCGATTTTGATTCTTGAGTTCTTCACCAAAAACCTTCAAAATCTTGCTTAATCTTCACTGAAATGGATCGAATCAAAGGAGATTTGTGCTCTGATACCAATTGTGGGTTCGGATTTAACAATTAATCAAGAGATTAAGCAATAAAAATTGATAATATGAAGATTGAGATGAAGAACAGTATGGAGAAGCTTTGCACAAAATGACGTACGATTAACACTGTATCGGCAAAGTTAGGTCAATACTAGGTTACCACTAGGTATTTATACCTAGGCCTAGTATTGACTAATTACATAAAGTACCCTAGACTATTGATTACAATAAACTGTCACATTACACCCCTAGACTATTACAATACTCTAGAATGTGACCCAACAACAAGAGTTACAATAACAATTGTCATCGTTTCATGCTGCTCACACCAGTGAGGTAAATCGTCTAAATCACATTATTAATACAAAAAATCTTGAAATTTCGAACCTAAAAACTATGAAGACGGTGTCAAGTGATAAAGACGACTCCAAGCAGCTGATAAATGACTTAGCTAATCAACTCAGTCGAGAGCAAAAATGGACGAAGTCCGTAGACATCAAGATGAAAGACTACCAAGAACATTTGAAATAGGCTGACATCAAAATTCAAAAACTAAATGAACAAATAAAAAACATAACAAACAGCTTTAAAAAGGAAATCGACGAACAATCAGCAACCATACACAGTCTCACTGTCAGAAAAGAAAATGTTGAAGAACACATCTCAAAACTAGAGCAGACGATTGTGAAAGCTGGTCATACTGAACAAACGATAAAATTAAACCAGCCAAAAGAGTTCAGATCTTTCAAATCAAAAGTGGGTCTCGGAGCTGAGAATACCCGTCCTCTGGAAAAAGCTGCTGATGTTCTTCCCACACTATACAATTACGATTACATGAACTTGGGAATATGGCAAAGCTTCCTTCATATGCCAGATGCAGAAGCAGAAATTGAAAAGTTCAACAGGGAAAAGGAAGAAAATGTTCAAATTAGCTTCAATTATGATGCCTTAAACTCAACGTACGAAAAGAAGAAAGCAAAATTTGAACATAACGAATATTTTCCGATCATCAAACCAGCTGAATTTTCCATTCCTGAAAATGAAGTGTTAAAACAAATCAAAGAACCAAAGCTTTATGTTCCTCCATTAATTTTAGAAAAGAAAATTGTACAATTAGAATCTGAAATTGACGAAACACAAAAAGCCTTTGATAAAGAAAAGGAAAATCTTCAAATCAAAATACATAATTTAGAGGACACCATTTAAGAATTAAAACCTAAAACGAACAAACATGTTTCTCAAAATTCTAAATCCTCTGTATTAGGACCGGCACCAGTTAATCCAGTTCCAATCATCTTGAGGAGAAACTCTAATTCACCTGTCTTAAATGCTTCCAATAGTAAATTAGAGTCTCAGAGTGAGAAGGTCAAGAAGCCCAATGGAGTCACAAGAGCCAAGCAGTCCAAGAAGTCTATTCAGACTGGACCTAGTATGCTTAAGAAGCCCAGCCTGCTTAAGAAGTCTAGTCCTCGTACGTCTGTAGTTTCTTCTTTTTCGGTTCAAAATAAAAGTAATAACTCTAATTGTGTGAAAACTCTTTTAACGGCTTTTAGAACTAATTATGATTCCACTGTTTATCGTCCTGTCCGATACTCTCCTGATTTTGGTGATGTATATGTTAAAACTGACAAATCTGGAACAAAAAGATTTTTTGATAAAATTACAAAGAAACAGATAACTCAGACTGATAAACGTTTTTTTGTAAGACTTGATGCACCTTGCAGTATTCATAAGAACATAGTATATCATAAATCTGGTAAACTTATAAACACATGCAAAACGTGCTATCCATATCAATGCAAATCATACATCACTAAACCAGCAAAATCAAATCAAAAGATTTCATCATCCCAGTTTCCAAACAACCGAAATTCTTTTCCAAAAACCCACCAACCTCTGATACTCACTTGTTCTCTCGTCACAACTCTTCTCGAGGAAATTCCGCACCTAAGCCAAAATCTTCAGGTTCCTCAAAATGCGACAACAAAACACCCACCAGTTTAAAAGAAAAATGGATTCCGAAAACTCCAAAATCTCAAATAATTCCCCGGAAATTATTTGAAAGTGAAACATCGAGTTTCAATTTCTCTTGGAATTCTAAATCTTTACATCAGATTGATACAACTTATCGATGGTTTCATTCTAACACTAACACCATCGGACCCAAACAAAAATGGGTACCAAAAGTAGTATGATTTGTTTTTGCAGAATGACTTATACACAATTCAGTGTATAACTCGTGCCTCAAGAGAAATGGCTTATGCAAACTTCAGTGTATGACCCGAGCTTCAAAGTCATGGCTTTCAAGTACATCAGCTTGAAACCTGGTCCTCAACGGAAAATGGCTTCTGATCACAACAGATTCAGAACCCGCCCTCAACAGAAAGCACAAAGCTCAATCAACCTTCACCGCAAATACTCTCCTTCCACCCTCCGACGATGTATAAGGTACGTCCTCAAACCTCAAAACTTTTCATACTTTTGTTTTGTCGAGGGGGAGAAATATTAATTCTAGGGGGAGAATTATTATTTCTAGGGGGAGAAAATTGAGAAAATCAAAACAAATTACCCAAATAAAAAGTTTTATGTTTGTAACGTTAATTATAAGTCGTTGTAATATCCGTAAACGATCTCTTTACTAGTTCCCTAGTAAAGATTGCATCTGTTTATTACAAATTCTTTTAATTCTCGTTACTAACTACTTGAAAAGACATACCTTCCCATGGTCTGCCAGATCCGGCCTTACCTTCCCAGGGAAATATTTCAGCTAACTGGTAAATGTGAGGGTATACGTCTAGGGTATAGAAATAGGTGAGTGCAAGGTGATGTGAAAACATGATAAACTTAAGAAAACACACCTTTGAGTGCATCCAAACCGTCAACGAACCGGGCAACCATTCAAATAGGTGATCATTCATAAGTTGAATGTTTCACTAGACTTTACTGCCTAGTAAAGAAAATGCACGCCACCACCAACTACTCAAATTCCTCTCAACAGGAATTTGTTTCATTTCATTAGGGGACGTAGCACAAAAGCTACTGACTACTCATTCGGAGTATGTCGGTATTGAAACAAAATAACCTCCTGCCCCGGGTTAAGTCTCTTTGTATGCACAGTGTGTCTAGTTCTTACCCTCAAGAATCTTCCAATATAGGATACTTGCACTACAAAAAAGGGATCTCTGTGAATCCATCGGAACACTCGTAGTGGAATCACAATCTGATGTTTCACGAGGATCGAGTGGAAATCCTGCTAGAGCTAACATCACGCCAATTCTAAACGCAGGTCACGCATTTAAATCAACGGTTGTGCAAACGACTACCGATTCATACGGTGTGCTAACGCATACTCTAAGTGAGTCCGGTGTTACCGAAAATCCATGTGAAAATTCCTTAAATGAAACATCTTTTAAAAGGCTGATTATATTGCACATGAGCGTAATAGTCCACTCTCAAATTACTCCTATGATCTGCCAAACCCAACATGATCTTCCCCGGAGCCACCGACAATATAGGAACTAAAAAGTGAGGGTCCCTAGGTCTAGGTGAGCAGAATCAAGTATCATGGGATCTTGATTGGGGTGCGCTGAGGTAAAAATTGAGAGGGGGTATGAAGTATGGGGTGCAAATCAGCTCATCACATGGTAAAAACAAAAACGGGGGTGTGGTTGAAAATGAAAAAGTGATATGAGTGAGGAGCGTGTGTGAAAGGGTTAAAGAAAACGGAAAACCCTCCCTAAACCGAACAAATGACCGGGTAACCTCATCTATATCGGATTGCATATTTTGCTTTCTGATTAAGACATCATGGACCCAGTGATGCAATGCACAACCCCCACTGACCACTCAAGTACAAAAAGTACTTGTTTCAAAATCACGGAGATAACCACATCCACTATCGACATCTCATTTGGAGATTGTTGATATTGAAAAAGAGGACCCACCTCCAGTCCTCGCCTTCGTTTGTCCACGTATAGAGTCTAGAACCGATTTAAATCTCTCTAGGACACAGGCACTCTACAAAGCATATCTTTGGGATATTGCCGGAACATTCATAGTGATACCAAAAATATTGGTATTCCACGTTGATTGAATGGAAATCCTACCAGTGCTAACATCAATGCCAACACTAAACGTAGGTCACACAGTTTCTTTAACTGTTGTGCTAACAGGCAATCCATGTGATCCTGGATTACCCTGATACCTTCTCGTGCGAAGATCAGACGACCGTACTCCACTCTTATCAACAACGGTCACTATGTCTGATAGAGGATCTGATGACTGTACTTCATTCTTATCAACAACAGTCAATACATCAGATAAGAGATTCTATGACCGTACTCCAACATTATCAACAACGGTCAGAAAATCCAAAGCATTTCAATATTCCGCACTGCTTCGACTTCAACAAACATCAGGAACCAAGGATCAGCAGCAAATCGACAAACACCACAACTTCAAGAAAGGACTTCCGCTGCTAACCGCTCTATCTATGGGTCTACATTCCGTCGATTTGCATGAAATCTTCTGGAATACTTTATATTGGTTGAAAAGCCAATTAAAAGTATATCTATCACCGATGATCAAAAGCTGATGCTGATTCTTCAACAAAACTGCACAAAGGTTTAACACTCAGCTCCAGCATTACAAACAAGGAAGACTTCAAAGATATGCAACCTAGACTATTGTTACAAAGGGGGAGATTTTTAGGTACTAAATAGTTGTAAAGAATAGTTTAGTTATGATTAGGGGGTATATGGTAACATTATATAATAGTTTAGTTATGATTAGGATTAGTCGTTAATTAATCAAGGAATTAAGCCATGGTATATAAACCAAAGTGTAAGGCTTAATTCCTTAAGTTTTGCACATTAATCATTCACACATTCAGCAATTGTTCTCTCTCTCCATCTCTCTAGTTTCTCTCTCTAGAAGCCCTAATCATCTTCTTCACTTTTCCTTCTATTTTCATCATCAAACACCAAAGTACGGATTAATTAAGTGTTCTTATGCTTTACAGTTTCATACTTTCAAAATCAAAATTGTTAATCATGTCTGATAACAATGAAAGCACACAGGCAAACAAAATTCCAATTCTCACTCCCAACAACTTTGGAATGTGGAAAAACAGAATCAAGCAATACATGCTTAGTACTGATTACTCCATGTGGGAAGTTGTTCTTGAAGGCAACAAAACCATTCAGACTCAAATAACTAGCTCATCAACTGAATCTGACAAACTCAAGTGTGAAAAAGAAAAGAAGGACAGAGGAATTGAACTCAAAGCCTTAACCACTCTCTTGCTTGCTATTCCCAATGACTATCAACATTTATTTGTTGAATATGATGATGCTAAGAAGCTGTGGCAGGCATTGGAGAAGAGGTTTGTTGGCACCAAAAGTACTAAAAGAAACATGAAGTCTGTCTTGAAGCAAGACTTTGAAAACTTCAAAGGACAGATGAATGAGTCACTGTCACAAGTTTTTGATCGATTCAATAAACTTATTGGTGAACTCAATCAAGTTGGTGTTAAACCAGACAATGATGATGTCAACAAAAAGTTTCTCAGATCTTTTGGTGAAGAATGGTCTATGTATACTGTTATATATAGATAAGGAGATGCATTGGAAGAGAAAGAGCTGGATGAACTGTACAATGAACTAAGAGTGTTTGAATCTGAGGTAAGTAATAAAACTCCTATTTTACCTTCAAACAATGCTGCTTTTGTGTCTAGTACATGAACAGGTCTAGATACTGCAAAGAATGTAGAAATTGAAGATATAGCAAGAGCATCTTTGTTTACTAGTCATGTGCACACTGCATTGATTAGTGAAGATTTGGAACAACTCAATCCTGATGATCTAGAAGAGATGGACATCAAATGGCAGATGGCAATGCTGAGTTTAAGAACAAAAAGATTTCTCAAAAGATCTGGCAGACAAAATTTGACCTACAACAATGGTGATCGTGCTGGATTTGACAAGACCAAAGTCAAATGCTACAACTGCAATAATCTTGGTCACTTTGCTAGAGAATGTCCTAGCAAAGACCAAAGATCAGACTACAACAAAAACAACACTTCAAACTCAACTGCATTAGTATCTCAAGAGGGTCAAGGTTATGAGTGGAGCTTTCAAGCAGAGGAACATGCTCAAAACCAAGCTCTTATGGCCTTCACTAAATCTACAAATGAGGTACATTCTAAATCCTGCACTCCTGAATGCATTAAAGCATATAAAGAATTAGAAAAACTTAACAAAGAAACTCTTGATGAGATGATTTTAAACAGAAATAGGAGAATTGAATATAATGGTTGTATAGCTGATCTTGAAAATCAAATCAAAATCTATAAAATAACAGATCAAAAGATAAATGATGAATTATTACAAACAACTTATGACAAAGAATATGCTGAGTTAAAATTAAAAGAAACTCTAATTAAATTAGAAGAATGTCAAATGGAATTAGAACAGAATAAATTAACTATTAAAAAGTTTGAAAGAAGTTCTAAAATAATTGATGAATTAACCAGTAATCAAACCACTGAGAAAGTTGTTCATGGGGTTGGATATCATGCAGTTCCACCTCCAACTAATTTTATTCCTCCTCTTAAGTCAAGCTCAGAAAGAATATTAAATGAATTAAAAATAGAAAGTCAAACTGAAGCGAGTAATGATTCATCTGATGATGATCAAACAACCAACTCAACTGATACAAGTTTTCATACAACACAAAGTCAAACTGAATCCCTTAAGTATAACTCAGAAAATATACCAACTATTTTAAGAAGGGGAAATCTAAGAAATTTAAACCAATTAAAAGAACAAAGAAAGCCTGAAAGTGCTAAATCAACAAAATTAACATGTTTAATTTGCAACAAAGTTAACCACTTAGCAACGGATTGTCACTTCAATCCAATTAACTGCAAAGAATTTAAAGAATTCAAAGAAAACAAAGAAAAATTAAAAGAATTAAAGTTAAAAACAAACTGTAGAAGCTAAAGAGATTAAAAATTCACATGTTGAGGTTCCTAAATTTGGAAGAACTGCACAAAGATTTGTGCAAAACATCAGGCATGGAAGTCTAAACAGGAGTAATTATTTAAAAAATAATGGAAAACAAAATCAATTTCAAAGATATTCAAAGTTTTCAAACATCAGTAGGAACTATTCCAAGTTTACTACTGGTAAAAACCCAAATTACAATGTTGTCGGACACAATTATCAAAATACTACTGACTATGCTAAAAACTCATATTACCCAAATACTACTGGTCCATCAGTAGTAAAATACTCAAAAGCCAAAAACTACGGGTATAAACATAGGTCAGTAGTAAAACAAAATACCAGTAATAAACAACAAATGAAGACCAAAACTGCATACAAAGCTCATCCATTTCGAAAATCTTACTCTTCAAAGGATGAACCCAAGACAAAATAAGCTTGGGTTCCCAAAATTAACTAATCCATTTATTTTATGTGCAGAGCATTCAGATCCCTGAAGAAGGAAGAACATGGCACATTGATAGTGGATGATCTAGACACATCACTGGAAATCTTCAAATTCTTATAGAGATTTCAAGTCTTTTGAAGGAGGATATGTTGCTTTTGGTGAAAATCCAAGAGGTGGTAGGATTACAGGTAAAGGTACCGTATCAAATGGTAAGATTACTTTTGATGATGTATTTTATGTTGCTGAGCGTATATATAATCTGGTTAGTGTCTCACAAGTATGTGATAAAAAGAACAAATTAAATTCTTTTTACAGATATAGAGTGCATCATTCTTTCTCCTGACTTTATTTTAGATGAAAAATTTGTTGTTTTAAGAACACCAAGGAGAAATAATGTGTATTACCTGGATATAGGGGGAGAACTCATTTCTTTAAATGAGATCAACTATTTTATATCTAAGGCAAACACAAATGAATCAGAACTCTGGCATAGAAGGATTTGTCACACAAATCTTAAAAATATGAATAACTTAGTCAAAAAGAATTTGGTAGTTGGATTACCACAAAAAGAATTTACGCGTGATCATCACTGTGTTGCATGCCTAAAAGGTAAGCAACATAAGACTTCTCATAAGACCAAAGCAATTAATTCTATTTCTAACCCGTTGCAGCTCTTACATATGGACCTATTTGGACCTACATATGTAATGAGTATCGGAAAGAAACAATATCGTCTTGTTATTACTGATGATTTTTCCAGGTATACTTGGGTTTTCTTTCTTAGGACCAAAGATGAAACAAGTGAGATCATGTTAAGGCAAAAAGCCTTACCCCTTTGGATCTTAAGATAACAAAACAACCTAGACTAGCTTAGATTAATATGTAGAATAAAATAGCTAAGTTTAGGTCTGATACTGAGTGGTCAGTATTGCAACTCAGTATCAGAACTCAGTATCAGACAGTGATACTGAGTAGAAGGACTGAGTTACAATCAGTATTGTAACGGACTAAGATCAAATCCCTTGATCTTAGTCATTTCCTTAAATCAGTCATTCGGTTACTCCTTTGCCCATTATGTAAGATCTCTATATCATTATAAATAGAGATCATCTTGCAAAGGAGAACTTACGAATTTACTTTACACTTTCATACCTTTTGTAATTGATCAGTGGCCTTGTTATTCCGCAACAAGCCACACTTAGTGGAATTATACATTTGACTCATATCTTGTTCTTATACAATATTTGTCTTAAGTTATAATCAAACAATCAATTAACCTTCTAAACCAGGGTGTTGTGACCTAACAACTGGTATCAGAGCAGGCTAAATAAACTCTTATTTAGTCGATCTATAACCCTGGCAGCCATTCCCTACATCTATCCCTCCAACACTCAAAAATCCAAAATGCCCACTATATATTACTTATTCAAAAGATAAGTTATGCTCAGCATGTGAAATGGGCAAGCAGAAGAAGAGTTCATTCAAGTCTAAGGTCAATCATTCCATTAATGAACCTCTTACTATGATACATATGGATCTTTTTGGCCCCATCAGTACACCATCTTTGGCCAAAAAGATCTATACTCTAGTCTTGGTTGATGAATTCTCACGATATACTTGGGTCATCTTTCTCAAGACTAAGTCAGATGCAACAACAGAAATCATTGCCTTTATAAAAAGAGAGGAACTTCAAAAGGGCAACAAGGTCAAGCAACTTAGAAGTGACCACGGTACTGAGTTTAAGAACTCAGTATTAGCCGATTTCTGTGAAGAAAAGGGAATAATTCAAAACTTTTCTGCAGCCTACACACCACAACAAAATGGTGTTGTAGAAAGAAAGAATAGAACATTAATTGAAGCTGCAAGAACTTTGCTATGCCATGCTGGACTGGCACTGAGTTTCTGGGCTGAAGCTGTAAATTGTGCAAACTTCACTCAGAATAGAGCCACTATTGTCCAGAGACATCTGAAAACTCCATATGAGTTATACAATGGCAAAATTCCTAGTGTGGAATACTTTCACATTTTTGGGAGTAAATGCTTTGTACTCAGTACAAAACAAAATCTCAACAAATTTGCTCCCAAAGCAAATGAAGGTGTGTTCATGGGTTACTCTCCACACTCTAAAGCATTCAGAGTGTATATCATCTCAACCAAGATAATTGTAGAATCCATTCATGTTACCTTTGATGAAGATCAGAATGAGCATTCTACCTCAGCAGGTGAAGACATTAGTGGCATAGACATTCTATGCAATCCAGAGAACTCCATTGCTGAACTGCCCAAGTTTCACCCATATTATGTAGATCATGGTACTGATCAGGTTCGAACTCAGTCTTACTCAACTGCGACTAATACTGAGGCTCCCATATCAGAGAACCTTCACACTGAGTTTCCAACTAATGATCTGAACCACTCTACCTTTGAAGAAGGTGAAACTTCAAACACTTCACAAGAATCCTCATCAACTCTGCAAAATGAAGATGAACAACAACCTGCATTGTCTAATACTGAACAGAATTCCACTCAGTATCAGACACATGACACACCAACTCAACAAGATATTATTGATCCTATTTCAAATGCTCCCTTAGGAAACAATTTTAGGGAACACAGAGACCATCCACACTCAAACATTCTTGGTCCTATTGATGAAGGTGTACAAACAAGAAGAAAATTAGAGTTTCCACCCCAAGCAACTGCAAATTTCTGTTTCTTCTCAAGTTTTCTATCTATCATTGAACCAAAGAAAGCTGATGAAGCTTTATTAGATGAAGATTGGGTAGAGGCTATGCAAGAAGAGCTCACAGAGTTTGAGAGAAACAAAGTTTGGAACTTAGTACCACCTCCTACTGGCAAAACTATTATTGGTACTAAGTGGGTATTCAGAAACAAGATGGACAAGGATCGTGTTGTCATCAGAAAAAAGCAAGGTTGGTTGCTCAAGGTTACAGGCAAGAAGAAGGCATTGACTATGATGAAACTTTTGCACCAGTTGCAAGAATTGAAGCTATTAGGTTGTATCTTGCATATGCAGCTTTTAAGAATTTCAAAGTTTATCAGATGGATGTCAAGAGTGCTTTTCTAAATGGAAAACTACAAGAGGAAGTTTATGTTAAACAACCACCAGGTTTTGTTGATCCTAAATTTCCTAATTATGTTTTCAAGCTCGATAAAGCTCTATATGGGCTCAAACAAGCTCCAAGAGCCTGGTATGATACCCTGTCTGAGTATCTTATTGAAAATAAATTTACAAGAGGTAAAATTGATAAAACATTATTTTCAAAACGGAAAGGTTCTGACATCTTACTCATTCAGATATATGTAGATGATATTATCTTTGGCTCTACTGACAAGTCAATGTGTGACTGGTTTGCTAAGATAATGTCAACTCAGTATCAGATGAGTATGATGGGAGAACTTACTTATTTTCTTGGTTTACAAGTTGAACAAAAGCCTGATGGCACTTTTATAAATCAAAGTAAGTATGTGAATGACATGTTAAAAAAATACAAATTTGAAAATTTATCTTCCATGCACACTCCTATGGGTACTCAGGACAAGATAAGTAAGGATGAAACTGGTAAATCAGTATGTCAATCCACATACCGAGGTATGATTGGTTCCTTACTTTATTTAACTGCTAGCAGGCCTGATATCATGTTTGCAACATGTTTGTGTGCTCGGTATCAGGCTGATCCTAAAGAATCACACATGAAAGCAGTTAAGCGCATCTTTAGATATCTTACAGGTACTCCTAACCTGGGTCTTTGGTATCCCAAAGACTCAAACTTTGACCTTGAAGGGTACACAGATGCAGATTTTGCAGGTTGTAGATTGGACAGAAAAAGCACAAGTGGAGGATGTCAATTCCTAGGTGGAAGGCTAGTAGGTTGGTCATCCAAGAAGCAAAACTCGGTAGCAACTTCCACAGCAGAAGCAGAGTATGTTGCTGCAGGAAGTTGTTGTGCTCAATTATTATGGATGCAGTATCAACTATTGGACTATGGGTTTAACTTTCAAAAGTCTCCAATCCATTGTGATAACAAGAGTGCTATTGCTATCACAGAGAACCCAGTCTATCACTCCAAAACTAAGCACATTGATATCAGACACCACTTTATTCGGGATAATGTGGAAAAAGGTAAGGTTGAGGTAGATTATGTACCAACAGATGATCAATTGGCTGATATATTTACTAAACCCCTCCCTGAGGAAAGGTTTATGTATTTACTAGGGCAATTAGGTATGCTGAACCCTTGATCTCCCTTATTTTAAAAAAAAAAAAAAAAAACTGAGCTCTCAGTATCACTCCTGTTGATACTGACTACTCAGTATCACTAGTCTGTTATCATCAAAATTTAATATTTTCATCTTTTTTATTAATTTCAAGAGTAAATTAAGTGTTTTTATATTTTTAAAATTTTTTTTAAAATTAATTTTTTTTACTCAGTATTGGGGTATGACGGCTCTCACACCGAGCTTAACCCTTATACTGTCCAACGGTAACCTTTCTTAATAGGAAAGTTACCGTTAACACAGGATAAGGCAGTCAAATCAGCCGTTTTTACTTCCCAATACCATATTTATCCTTAAATCACTTATAAATAACCGTTTTTTTTAACTTCAAACATTTTTTTAACAGTTATTTCACTCTCTATCTTTACTCTTTACATTCTCTCTGCGATTAACGATTTCACTCTCTCTTAGCAAGCAAAAACATTTAAATCCAAATCACAGATGGCAAATTACACTTTCGTCTCTCCGGAGGTTGAATCGGAAATCAAATTCCGCGATGATGAACTGCCCAAGTTTGCGAGGAACAACATCACAGCAAATTTCACTATTCCTCAAGCCTGGGTATGCCAAGAATTCACAAACATTGTGACTTTTTTGCAGCATTGCCCAATTGCTCGTGCACTGACCTTATCTCCTCGAGCAATTTACCCAGAAATGTTATGCGAGTTTTGGTATTGTGCCACACTCGATTCACCAGATATGATTGCTGGGTGGGTAATTAGAGATCAAAGAAGAGCATTTGTTTCTACTGCTATTATTCGTGAAACACTGAGGCTTCCTGCACAAGCTCAGTATGATCCATTCGTCGACAGAACAGAGGCACGATCAGTATTGCCATTTTTGGGCAGAAGAGGAACAACATGCATTATTAAAAGAAATCAATTTGGTCCTATGTGGGGTATTCTCATTACAACAATTATTCGGTGTATGACCCACAAGACTGGTGCTTTGGACCAAATCAATGAATTTGGGATGCAAATTGTACATGCCTTGTACTACGGAAGAAACATTGATTATGCAAGGCTCATCTTCAATGAATTAGCTGCCTTGGTTCGGGCTAACATAAGGGAAAAGAATATCCCTTTCTGCAGATTTTTATCACTCATCTTTCAACACTCAATGCCCACACACACTTATGATGAGTTTCACAGTCCAAGAGTTGATCTTCCTCCTCTTAGTGAGAAGATTTTCTTTTACAGGCCAAGACAAGGAGAGCCTTTACTGAGTCCTTCTATGTGGGCCATTGTTCAAGAACACATAAATGAAGACATGTCTAATACTGAATCCGACAATGATGATGATGATAATGATGATGATGATAATGATGATAGTAGTGGTAATGGAGGACAAGTTGGTCAAGATGTTGAGATGCAAGATGTTCCACAAGTTCAAGAACCGACTCAACAACCTGCACAGGACCCCGATGCTCCTCATATTGAACCCGCTTCTAATACTGAGTCCTCAGAAGATACACCACTGGTTCTACAAAGAAGAAGAAGAAATCTTTCTCCTGTGATTATGGGAAACCTATCATCTGAGGAGGTGCAGCCTGCAAATGCTCCATCATTAACTGCATCTCTTCAAGCACTAGTTGCAGCCACCGCTGACCTTCCAGGTTCAGAACTAGTTCCATCTGCTCAACTAATTGAGGAACCTCATGTTCCTCTTGATGTGGAGATTCAATATGAGCAAACTACATTGGAAGGTGCTCAGCAACACAGACAGGTCGGTATTGATGATATTGGTGCTGCAAATCCACAATCATATGATCCTGCACCGACCTCTGTAGATGCTAGAAGGGAATCTGACAGAGTCTCAGGTATGAATTTCTAAAAAACCCTTAAACTTATATATATATTTAATTCCCAAATAGAGACTAAGTATTGGCCAGTACCAACTCAATACTGACCAAAGTCTCAAACGATCTTTCAAATATATCCTTTTATGGCCAACATAGCTAGCCCACTGCTGCTATGCAAAATTCATATACTGAGCACACCAAATTGATCATTGTCAGTCTACAGTTGTCTCAACATTTAAAGAGACAATGGTGGTTGATGTCACACTGACACCCACTGGTGCTGCTTGAATAATGTTCAACTTATTTTTGAGTTGGGTAGCATAATTCAAGAAATGATCACAAACCCTTAAGCCACAAAATCCAAAAATTTTCCATGGGGTTTAGCCACATTTCTGTTATCACTCTAATACCGAGTGATAAACATTGAAAATAACAAGAAGCACATCCCAGGCTTCGAATACCCAAACCTAAACCTTTTAGTAAATGTGACTTATCCTATACTGAGCTACTACAAATTTCACACTCACTTTTACTAAAATCTTCTTACACATGCTATGCACAAGTCCACAATATTTTATCATAAACCAGATGAAATACAGACTTCACAAACTCTGTTTATATGATTATAGAATTAAACAACACCACAAATCTATTTGATAAACCTTTCTTTCTAACCAGTTTTATATTTTTTTGTTTCTTTAGCACCATCTGTGCAGGGCATTCAAGCATCACAGGCTGCAGGAGACCAAGTGACTCTGCAAGCAATCATGCAACAAATTATGGCTATCCAACATACTCAAACTCTAATACTGGCCAGATTGGACACTATGAGTACTGATATTGACTATATAAAATAGTCAGTCTCACTACTTCAACAACCACATCCGCCTCCACAAACTCCACCATTTTCACATGGTGACCACAATGAAGAAGGAGAAGGAGAAGGAGATGCTAGTGATACTGATGCTGCCACGGAGCCCATGCCCTCCCCTACTCTTGAAGAACCTGAAGGGGACATGGGTGGTGATACTGATCCTCTTCCCTCCACATCCAATGATAAATATAAGGGGGAGAAGAGACAAAGAGATACTGAGGTTGATCAAACTGAGCCATCTGCTCAGGGGGAGAAAAGAAGAAAACTAAATGCAGATCAACCTCCACAACAACAACAACAACATCAGCAAACACCTCATACTGAACCTCTTCGGTTTAGATATGAAAGAAACAGACAAAGAGGAAGATCGGTCTTGGAACAACTTGAAGAAAAACTATCTGAGCCATCTGCTCAGGGGGAGACTGATACTGATCAACCTCAGCAAGTTGCTACTGAGCAAAACAACTTGCAAATTATAGTGTATAGGCCTTTTGTGTGGCCCATTGCTGATGATGAAGAAGAAGAACCACATTCAGTGCCATCTCAAAATCTTATTCAACATGCACTGGATATGGCAGAAGATGAAAGCTCTTCATCATCATCCTCCGATGATGAAGAGCCTCAAGATTATCTGGTTCTCAGAAGAAGAAGACCACCCACAAGAAGACTTATTAATGTGGTTCTCACTTCCTCTGAATCAAGTGAGGAATCTGTTCCCTTAATTACAAGACCAAGAAGACCTGTCCATACTGTGGATAGTGATACTGATACTGAACGGATTCCAAAACCTACTCGCCAACAAATATGTGCAGAACAAGAAAAATTTCTGTATGAACAAGAGTTGGGAGTAAAAGAAGAACCAGATACTGACCCAGATACTGACACTCCTGGTCCATCTCACAGAATTTCAAGGAAGGGTTCAGATCATATTCAACATTATTGGAATATGGTTGCTGCTCGAACTCAGTATAAGGAGAGAAGGAAGGAGTTCTTGAAGAACAAGGCTTTCCCAAATGTAAGGGGAATACACTGGTTAAACCTTGATGTAAATAAGGTGAAAGTGAAATCCAAGGACGGAAAAATTGTCATCACCTGCACTGGGTTAGTCAGTCCTCCCATGAAGATTTTTCTTCATGATATTCAATCAATTGGGCTTCAAGACTGGGTGAAAATTACAAGACTGATTAAAGAGCTTCCAACTAGGTCAACATATGGTCAGATAGTCTTGTATGAAATCTGTGCAGTTGCTGCCGTATGTTATGAGAAGGACCTACTCCATGAGGTGGAGTATAGGGCACTCAGTGTGATGACTGAAGCTTACTCTAACAACAGACCAGAGTGCCTTCATACATACAAGTATCTTAGAAAGAACCCTCTTCCTCCTAACCTTGTTTTCCAGGATCAAAAGAGTGTCATATATCCAACTTCTGGGTATATGTATACTGACTCAGAGGATAGAGAGTGCTTCATTTCTGAAGAAGATCTACCAAGAGCTCAAATCAGTCACCTTGTTGGACTGAAATGGATGATCACCAAGAAAGAAGACTCTTGGTTCAGAAAGAAGATTGTTGCAGTTCTTAATTGTAGAAGAGATGAACTAAAAAACAGAGAAGAGTTTGTCCACATCAAACAAGAAGTCTTCTATGAGAATGAAGCCATCAACAGCAGATGAAGAAGAAGATTGTGCTACATATGCTGTTGTATTTTTTATTTCTTTTTATCTCTTTGTAATTGTTTTGTTATCATTAGATAGGGGGAGATTGTTAAGGCAAAAAGCCTTACCCCTTTGGATCTTAAGATAACAAAACAACCTAGACTAGCTTAGATTAATATGTAGAATAAAATAGCTAAGTTTAGGTCTGATACTGAGTGGTCAGTATTGCAACTCAGTATCAGAACTCAGTATCAGACAGTGATACTGAGTAGAAGGACTGAGTTACAATCAGTATTGTAACGGACTAAGATCAAATCCCTTGATCTTAGTCATTTCCTTAAATCAGTCCTTCGGTTACTCCTTTGCCCATTATGTAAGATCTCTATATCATTATAAATAGAGATCATCTTGCAAAGGAGAACTTACGAATTTACTTTACACTTTCATACCTTTTGTAATTGATCAGTGGCCTTGTTATTCCGCAACAAGCCACACTTAGTGGAATTATACATTTGACTCATATCTTGTTCTTATACAATATTTGTCTTAAGTTATAATCAAACAATCAATTAACCTTCTAAACCAGGGTGTTGTGACCTAACAGATCATAAAGAATCTAATAGTCAAACTGGAAAATACAAGAGATTTCAAAGTTAAAGCCATTAGATGTGATAATGACACAGAATTTAAAAATGCTAATCTAATTAATTTTTGTGATCTTAAGGGTATTGACAGGCAGTACAGCTCACCGAGAACTCCACAACAAAATGGTGTAGCTGAAAGAAGAAATAGAACAATAATTGAAGCAGCCAGATCCATGCTTGCAGATTCAAAATTACCAATAATTTTTTGGGCTGAAGCTGTTAATACTGCTTGTTATGTTCAAAACAGAGTATTAATAGTTAAGCCTCATTTTAAAACACCTTATGAACTTTTTAATAAAAGAAAACCCTCAATAAGTTATGAATGAACAGGGAAATGGTCCAGATTGGTTATTTAATATTGATAATCTAACCAAGTCTTTTGATGTAAATTATGATTGTAATGCAGGAGATTCAAACAAACAAAATCAACAAGAAAGATCATCATCATTCAATGGTAGTCAAGACATAATGAAATATATTGTAGTTAATACTGATCCCACAGTTAATACTGAGGACAGTAGTAACTCAGATAACCCTAGCAATCTTGACACCAGTAATAACTCAAATTCTCAAGATACTACTGATCCCAGTAGTAACTCAGAAACTCAAACAAATGATGATGAACCAAACAATAATGGTGTCAGTACTAACAGTAAACTACCTGGACCATATGAAGATCATGTTACTACTGTTACCAGTAGCAATGAAAAATCCCCACAAAATCCAGACAATCAAGAAGAAACATGGACAGATGCTCAAATCCCTGAATCCAATGAGTCAAACCTTGATAGTCAAATACTTGTTGACAAAGTTCTCGGAACCAGAACTGAAAAGAATCATCCTTTGGACCTAGTCCTAAGTGATGTCAACTCAAACATGCAAACAAGAAGCAAATTCAATTCATCATTAAATACAAACGTTTGTAACATAAGTCTAATCTCTAATGAATGTATGTATGAATGTTTTTTGTCACAGGAGGAACCTAAGAAGATTCAACAAACAATGAAAGACTCAAATTGGATTATAGCAATGCAAGAAGAACTTCTTCAATTCAAATTACAAGTTGTATAGACTCTTGTACCTCTACCAAAAGGAAAAAGACCCATTGGAACAAGATGGATCTTCAGAAACACGAAAGATGAAAGAGGTATAGTGATAAAAAACAAAGCCAGACTTGTAGTCCAAGGATACACTCAAGAAGAAGGAATAGACTATGATGAAGTATATGCACCTGTTGCTAGAATTGAAGCAATAAGGATATTTCTGGCTTATGCTTCATTCAAGAAAATCAGAGTCTATCAAATGGATGTTAAAAGTGCATTCCTTTATGGGAAAATTGAAGAAGAAGTATATGTGTGTCAACCTCCAGGATTTGAAGATCCAGAACATGATGACTATGTGTACAAATTAGACAAAGCTCTATATGGCCTTCATCAGGCACCAAGAGCTTGGTATGACACATTATCATCATACTTATTGAAAAACAACTTCAAAAGAGGTGCAATCGATAAAACTCTGTTCACAAGAAAAGTCAAAGATGATATACTACTGGTCCAAATCTATGTAGATGATATCATCTTTGGTACAACAAATGATCAACTGTGCAAAGAGTTTGAAGAATTAATGCAAATCAAATTCAAGATGAGCTCAATGGGTCAAATGAACTTCTTTCTTGGACTCCAAATCAATCAAAGATCAGATGGTATTTTGATTAATCAATCAAAATATGTCAGAGACATCTTGGAAATGTTTGCAATGAAAGACTGCAAAAGTGCAAGCACACCAATGGAAACACACAAACACCTACATCCTGATGTTGAGGGGGAGGATGTAGATGAACATCTATACAGATCAATGATAGGTTCTTTAATGTATTTAACTGCATCAAGACCTGACATAATGTATAGTGTTTGTGTATGTGCCAGGTATCAAGCAAGACCTAAGGAGCTACACTTGCAGGCTGTTAAAAGAATCTTCAGATACTTGAAGGGAAAACCTTCTCTTGGTCTTTGGTATCCACATGACTCACCATTTAAACTCATAGCCTACACAGATAGTGACTATGGTGGTGAATGTCAAGACAGAAAATCTACTACTGGTGGATGTCAATTCTTTAGATCAAGATTGGTGTCATGGCAATGCAAGAAATAAACAAATGTGTCAACATCAACTGCTGAAGCAGAGTATGTAGCTGCATCTGCTTGGTGCTCAAGTTCTATGGATTCAAAATCAACTCCTAGACTTTGGTATCTCTATCCTTAAAACTCCCATTTTTATTGATAATCAAAGTGCTATCAGTATTGTGAACAATCCAGTAAAACATTCAAAAACCAAACATATTGAAATAAGATTTCATTTTATAAGGGATTGCAATGAAAAGAAATTAATCAAAGTAGAGAAAATTCATACTGACAATCAATTAGCCGATCTTTTTACAAAAGCATTTGATGTAGGAAGATTCAGTTTCTTGGTTAGCAGTATTGGAATGATTTTAATAAATTAATTTCATTCTTAATATCTTATGTAAAGTTTTTTACAATATTTATATTTATAAGTATGTTTTACTACTGGTTATTCACTATTACTGACCATGAATAAATCTTACAACTTAGTACTGATAGGGTTTTTCTTTAGAATTAGGTTTCTACTACTGATGTTTCTATTACTGATACTTAGTTACTACTGATCGACCGTTATTTGTAAAATACAACATTTTACCATACTACCCCCCATGAAAATAGCCGTTGGGTTATGATTCAAAGGGTATTTCGGTCATTTTGCAGGTTAATTCGGAAAATATAAATTGCTGAATACGATTAGTTTAGCATTATCCTATCCTCGATCCGATAAAACCTACGATAAGCCCTAATCTCTGCAAATTTCGATCAAAACCCTGCATCAGTAACAACGAAATTCATTCACCAAATCATTCAAAAGATCAAACTCTCTCTGAAATCAAAAACTCAATATCAATTTCAAGTTCAAAATCAAACAAATGGCTACACTAAAGTCTCTCGAAGTTCAAACAGATCTCAAATACTCAGAATTTCACAATACGTGTGCATTTCTAAGAAATCCTGATGGAACAAAGGATTTTCGTCCCATAGTCATGTTCCTAAAGAACTCTTACATAAAATTTGCTCTGATTGTCAATCCCAAAGCCTATGAACAACACCTTGTTCACTTCTGGGAAAATGCTGAAAGGATTGAAGAAACAAATATGTCTAAAATCAAATCAATAGTAGATGGAAAGACTATCATCCTCACAGAACAATCATTAAGACAACATCTACAACCGAATGATGAATCAGGTATGTTCTCACTTCCTAAGGAGGATCTTGTTGAAACTCTTAAAAATATGGGTTACGAAGGAAGACTGGACATAATCACTTTTCAAAAAGGTCTTCTTTCACCCCAATGAAAATTTCTTGTTCACACTATTCAACATTGTATCTCTCCCAAAAAAAAGTACATGGAATGAGTTCAACAAATCAATAGCATCTGCTGTTGTTTGTTTGTGCACAGGCCAAGTATTCAACTTTTCTAACATGATTTTTGAAGGAATGCTTGCAAATATATCATCTACAAAAATTTTAATGTACCCAAGATTCCTTGCACACATTTTAAACTGTGAAATACAAAATCTTTCTATTACAAAAAACATTTTTCCTACACCTGAATTAAATAAAAAGGTTTACTCAAATATGAGAAAACAATTCAAATTTTCTGGAAAAGAGACTCCATTGTTCCCAAATATGATCTATGATCAACCACCAACTGGAGAAGGTTCAAACCACCACATTGAACCCCAACCCACTCCATCACCAAAAACAGCCCAAACACAAATCCAAAAGTCCACTCAATTACCCACACAAACAAATATCCTGAATGTGTCTCAGGTACATGAAACTAATCCGCAGAGTGCTACTCTTCACTCTGAGGAAGACCAACCTAGAGCCAAACAAATTTCCAAAATATATAAAAGGAAGAAAACTTCTTTAAAGGACACCAGGGGACCCATTGAGTCAGACCCCAGACTCCAAGAGTTGTCCTCCAAGGAGGAGAGAGGGCATGAGGAAAGGGCTCTCACTACTGATGCCCCAAAGGTGGGTGCACAGGCTAGTGAGAACATTATTAGGACCCAAACCTCGGCAACTTTAAGTGATGACTCATCCTTTGAGGCAGCACTTAAAGGACCCCGATGCCAACAAACCACAAGGGGAGGTACTTCTGCTTCTTCTAGGAAGAAGAGAGTATCTAAACAACTCATTTCATCACCAAGCAGTGATGAGGGTAGTTTGAAACAACTTGATTTGACAGATAGGATGGAAAACCTCAAAGCCAATGTACCAACTAAGCCCAATGATCCACCCAAAGGGGCTGAGGTCAGTATTAAACCAACAAAATTGACGGATAAGAAGGAAAACCTTAAAACCACTTTACAAAATTGCCTGGAACTTTTGAACAATCAAGGAAAATCCATAAGCTACATGAAGCATTATATCAATACTTTGAATAGAAGACAGAAAAGATTTGATTACAGACTTCAAAGGCAATCTACTCTTATCAAAAAATTACAAAAGAAGATTGCAGATAGTGAGGCTCAACAAGTTGAGATCACTAAGGGGGAGAAGGATCAAATACAAGGAATAATTGATCATTCAATTGCAGCAGCAGCAGCCTCCCTCCTAAATCTAAAAGAAGCTCATGGTGAAACAGGTCAAAGTTATGGTGAAGACCTGTACAGAGGAGTAAGAAGCATGGATGAAGATGTCTTTGTGTCTGCAAATAAATGCTCCAACAACAGAAACTATCATTTCTACTACTGATGACCTAGCAGTAGTAACTACAACAACAACCTCACCAGTAGTAGACTCCTCACAACAGCTGATGGTATTTACAACAGAAACAACACCAGTAGTAACTACCTTGGTTACTACTGAAGATGAAGAAGAAATACCAGAAGTACTTGAACCAGCTGTAATCATCCCAAGGCCTCCAACTCCAGAACTTAAGCCACTTATCATACCTGACATTGATGATAATGTGAATTCGGATGATGTAGATGAATGTGCACTACCTCCTCACCCCAAAATATTAATTGAGGGTGATTTTCATTTATTTTCTCCATCAATAATTATTCCTGAAGTTATTGATATGAAATACACTCCACTATCAAAGTGTGTTGGTAAAGGGAAAGAAAAATTTGATGATGACTACCCACACAGAGCTTTAGGTCACTTTATGATGAATAAAATAAATTGTGTTAGACTTGTTAAGCAAGATAAGTGGAAAGTGAAAAGAATGAGGTATTTAAGAAAAGTTGCAAAGACTCAAGCTCTTGAAGATAAACGAATAGCTGAAGAAGAAAGACTCAAAAATGCAGCAATTCAAGAGATTGAAGAATTTCTGGTAGAAGATCAACAAGCAGAGTTCAATAAACAAAGAAAGATAGAGGAAGAACATTTGAACTGTCTTGAAGATCTTGTGGCTGAATGTAAAAGAGAAAAAGCTGATCTACCAGATGAAATTTTTGAACAGAAAACCAAAATGATTGATTATTTAAAGACAAAAGGTCATAGTGCTAAGTCCTTTGGCAGAATGAAAATGTTAACAATAGTAGATAAATATTGTACTGCTAAAAAGAGGGAATTAGCAGAAACTGAAGAAGAAGAAGCAAAAGATAAAATATTAGTTGAGATTGATCCCAAACTAGTGATCTCCAGAACACCAATGTCTGGTGAATCTTCAAAACCTTCTAAAAAGAGGAAAGCAATTGAAGCTGAAATAGAACCAAGGAAGAAAACAAAACAAGATATACAAATATTTGATCTTCCTATTGCTCCTCTTCAAGATAATCCAATTATCAATTGGAGAGTTGTTAATGATGTTATTGAAGTAATAAGAGAAGACAAAACAACTCAGAGCTTTAATGCTTGGAAACCAATGGTTATGTCCTTAGCAGAAGTGATATTATCAAAGTTTTAATTATTGGTAAACTAAGGATGGCAAAGAAGTCATGGAGAAACTCAGGAGCTGGATACTTAACTCAAATGATAGATGTTGCTTTCTATCCAGATAATTACCCTGAGAACTTCACTAGCACAGAAAATATATATGCTTGAAATGTGCTACCAACAGTCAATATGTATTTCTTTGAAAGAACAAGTAAGAAGTGTGAATCGTACTTATATGAAAAAGAATATCCACACTCAGAAGAAACAATGTATCAGATCACCACATGTTCATTTATGAGACCACATGACCTTGCAATGTTTCAAGAAAAGTATAATTACTTTGTAAAAAGAAATAGTAAATATATCATTGCACAGAGGAAACAGCAAAACAAACAAACTCTAGAAGGTGATCAAAGAAGAGCTAAACTGTTAGAAGAGAAAAGAAAGAAGGAAGAAGAAGAAAAGAAACTTGGTTAATTAAAAGTGAATTAACAAGTTTAGTGGGAGATTGTTGGGATATAAACGATATATTACTGATGCTGCAAGTAATACTGATGACTGTTATTACTGATGGTGCAGAAACACGAATTACTACTGGTCTTGTACTTACTACTTGTGATCATGATTACTACTGATGACTATATTTGGAGCAGATCGTGTCCGAGATCTTTGTATAGATAGTTTAGAATTGATATCTTATTGTAATTCAATTGTAATCGTTTCCTAGAATAACTAGGTTAAAGTGTCAGGCCTCAAGGACTATTATAAATAGTTCCTTACGAATTGTAAACGTACGTGTGTATTGATTCATCGTTAATATACATTGAAGCTTTTTGTGATCAACTGTGTTCTTAATATTTCGTATTTGATTACAGTTTACATTGATCTTAATCAAATAACAAGAGTATTAATCCGCTGTAATTTCTCTTTGTTAGTAGATCTGTGATTCAATAACTTATTTGAGTTATTCGATCCTGACAGATTCATTAATTACAGGTACGATATTTATTGTTTGTATTTTTGTGTACTCGTGGTCCCTCCGCCCTAACGCCGTTAAATTCTCTCTGTCGGTTGAGGGCATTTTTGTCATTTCAATATTTTCTCTCCGCTCTTTTCTTTCTGTCTTCTTCTTTTTCACACACACATGAACAATCCAAATCAAAATTCAAGAACAAAAGATGATGATTCTAGAAACACGAAATTCAAATCAAAATTAAATATTGATGAAAACACAAACTCCAGCACTAAATTCAAGATTGCAAAAAAAATCGTATCAGAGTTAACAAGATCAAGATCTGCTAATATTCTTGCTAGTGGTAAAAGTCATCTCAGATTTCATCTTCTTCTTCACCCGCCGGCCACCACCTCCTCCCTGCCGAAACGCCACTCTGACAAGACGTGTATGCTTTGAGAGAAACCGACGTTGATAATTACGTCGGAATCTGCAAAAAAGCGTTCAAACCACTTGTAATCAGCGGAGTTCTTATAACATAATCGGCGATGATGATTGACGATATACCCTTTGGTTTCGCCATCCCTTTAAGGAGCTTTGGAGTTTTGGACAGATCGAAGAATTCAACAGAGTTCGCATCGGAAATTGAACGTACGCTTAAACCCGAAGGGTATATCGTCGTTCACACTGCTTCTAACGATACATAAAGCTTCAATTCCCTCATTCGTTTATTCAATTGTTGTAAGTTCATACGCTCCCGTAACATCGATGGATTCGATTCCGATATCCCTCACATTCACGAAATCATAACGTAGAAACAAATAGACATCAAAATTAGGGCTAAAACCGATACCAATTCCATCAATCGATGCTTAGTTCCTGGATATAAACAGGAATTGTTAAGGCTAGCCGAGCCTTTGATTGAGTCCGAACCATTAAAACCATGGATTACACTGAAGAGAAACATCGATGCTGGTTGTTTGGTCGAGATTTCAGGGGAAAAGGGAATTTGGGGAAGAACATAGTTAGATAGTACACTGTCCATTCAGAGTTGTACATTTACTTTATTAAATAAAAATAGGGTTTTTCTAACATGTTCTCCTAGGCACGTGTTTAAAGTCATTAATTACTACTCTCTCCGTCCCTAAATAAAGTTCTCATTTGTGTTGGGCACAACATTTTAGGAGATAATTAGTGGTGGAGTATTTGGTATTACTTTTGAATAAAATATAAGGTTTGATTGGAGAGAGAAAGTGTTTTAAGAGATAGTTAGTGGTGAAAGTATTGGTAATAATATTATTATATTAAGTGGGTCCTTTAAGTTTGAGAAATGAGAACTTTATTTAGGGACAAAACTTGAAGGTGAAATGAGAACTTTATTTAGGGACGGAGAGAGTATTAACTTTCCATTATAACTACTAAAAGCATTTAATCATCTCTTTGAAAATGTAAAATTCACACTTCATTAATGTATAATGTGATTTTATTAGGAAAGTTAATGATAATTAATGACTCTAAACATGTGCCTAGGGGCACATGTTAGAAAAATCCATAAAAATATTGTTAATTATAAATAAGAAAATTAATTATAAAATGTTAAATGACCAAAACGCCCCTCTATTAATGGATGGAGGCTAACAGCTTTATGGTGGAGGACTACGAGTGCATAAAAATGCAAATCATAGGTAATGCGTCTGTACTTAATGAACCACATGTACCAAACGTGGCATTTGACCAAACCACATTAATCATTCTTGTAATTAAAGGAAAACAAATATAATTTGTACAGATCTATTTATTTTAATATTAAATAATAATTATGTCCTTAGTGAAAATAATGAAATGCAAAATATAATAAAATGAAAAGAAAGATAAAAGATTATGTGTAATGGGTGACCAAACCCAGTTTGGTCATCATTAACACATTATCGCCACATCAGCTTTTTCACTTGCGACCAAATACATGAAAAATCCCGACCAAACTCATATAGCCGACGATAAAACTCCTTCCTTTCATTTCCCTTCCTTATCACTGCGACCCTTTCCGGAAATCCGCTCAAACAAAAACAGGGCGAGACGCATCCCGTAAGGGTTGGGACGCTTACAAAGAAAGGGACGCAGAGAGGGACGCATGGTTGGGACGCAAGATTACGGCCGGTCTAATTGTCTTTTGGCATAAAAGTATTCGGTATGGATAAAGTTGTTTTATAAGAATCAATTCTTTTAGATTTTATTTACCTCCTATGTTTCAAACTTTGTTGCAAAATAAGTGATACATCTTAAATTATTTGGTATTTTAAAATAAATGATACATTTATAAAATTATTCAATAGAGCGAATTAATAGAGCGAATTATATCTAAGGTCCTTGTGGTTTACCACTTATTGCAGCCACAGTCCCTAAACATCATTAAGTACCCTTGGAGTCCCTGGTGTTGCCACTTTGTTGCACCCGTAGTCCCTGAAGCAAACGGACGTTAATTAATGTTGTTAAATCCTCATATGCACATCACTTGTGTTAGTGATTTACGGTTTAATCAAAGTAAAACGCAGCGAAAAATAGTATAAATCACTAATAACGGATCTACATATTGACGAAGTAATTAAGCATAAATAATATCAAAGAGTTAGGATGAAAATCATACCCTTGAAGCCTTTAATTACACCAATGAATAAGGAAGAAGAACTCCAAGAATTCAATATAGAATTCCTCTAATTGTATCCACACTACACCTTGTCTAGAACACCAATTAAAATGCTAGTCCCTTACTCAAGAATCAAAACCAAACAAGATGAGTAAGCACGTCTAGAAGCATAGACGAAACTATGGTTATGTTCGTACTACTACGTGTTTCCATCTACACAAGATTAATTAATACAATGTGTTTGTTTTTCCATATCTTTGTGCGTGAGCACAAAACAAACGTAATTCACTTTCTTTTAGTTTGGTGGCCACGGCTGTAAATGGGGAGGAAGGAGGATTAGGGTTAATCTTTCTTGCTCCCCAATCTAAGTATATATCCATAATACAAGTTATGAGATATGACACTTAGCCCCTTATACTTTTGATTCTTTATGATTACTCACTAATACGTTTTAACTTAACAATTAATTAAAACATAACTAGTCAAGTAATTATAGTTTATATAAAATAATATAATTACCCTAATTATATTATATATATTAAATGGTGTTTGGTGTATAAGTGTGTGACCCTTTAGGCTCATATACGTCTAGCCATATAACTATATGTCATGAACGTGAAGCATATTCCAACAGCTCCCACTTGCGCACGTCATAACATCAAGTAGTTATACAAGCAAATGTTAGAGTCTAGCAACCCGCCAATGCCCCTAGAAGTACATGAGTGAGTTTCAGAAAAGTCCAGGTTCAAAGTTTTTCAATCAGTTATCCTTTTGTTACTGATACCATGTTGAATTTTAGACAAGGATTAATGTCAATCTAAAATTTCAACGATTCTGTTTCTCGATCTTTACATTGAAGTAGATTACCAAACCAATCAAGATTCATCTTGATTACCTTTGGGTACGGCCGTACAACCATCTATTCAAATCATTGAGGGGCCCAGTAGTATCTAATCCAAAACATGTGGAGGAACAAATTCTTTATTGACTACACGTGTTTGATATATGCTTAATATCAAACCTGGAGATGGTTGTTATAGCAGCCTTATTCAGGTCAGCGTTTAACCACATCAAAGTTTGACACTCCACATACACAAACCAACTTGCATCTTAAGTCAGAGGATAAGCGACAAAGCCTTTGTGAGATTCACTTGTGACATAAATCCAGGAAGTGATTTCTCATAGGTTGGGTCAGTCCAATTGTGCATCATTATGAACATCATGTGAGTTTGATTTCATCATCCTTAGTCATACTAAGATAATGTCATCAATGCCCTCAGATTTGTCTTAATAATATTCCCATATTATTAATTATGACAATGGACAATTTAGAATATAAAACGCAGTAAATATTCATGGATATAAACATGCAAATATAGAACACAGTAGATATTCATATAAAAACGATCATATCAAATATATCAATTTATTCCAAGAAAAACTGCTAAATGTTCCATTATCCAAATACTAAAACAGATTTACATGAAACTAATAGCTTGTCGAAGTCCAATGTTCCATTCATATTCAATATGTTTGGTACAAGACATTGAGTTCGATAAAGTGTCAGCTAGTTAGTTATCTGTTTGAACTTTAAGAGTACGAATTTCACATATCTTGATTAATCATTCGAATGTAGTGAACCTTCGTAAATAGGGTCTAGCGTCATCACGACCTATTTCAAAACTAGCATAAGTATAGCGAGTATACTTAGCTTCAGTTTGGTATCTCCACCATAACCAAGGAACATATATCCAGTATTTCAAAAATACTTAAATGTGTTCTTAACAGTGATCCAGTGACTCTCTCGTGGATTCTGTTGGTATTTTCTAGTAAGATCCCTTAAGGACGTTACGTTTGGCCTAGTGCTTCTTACAGCGTACATGATGAATGGAATAGCCGACTCATAGGGGATTACATTCATTCGCTTCACCACATCAGGTGTGGAAGGTCCTTGAGTCTCACTCAAGTTTACATTGTGTTTTATATGAGGACTTCCTCGTTTGGGAGCATTCATTCTAAACCATTTTAGAATTTTGTCAATGTAAGCACTTTGACTTAAACCAATCAACCGCTTTGATCTATTCCAATAGATTTTTAACTTCAAGTATGTGTGTCGTATTTCTACAATCCTTCATGTCAAAACATTTCCAAGCCAGGATTTTCATCTTGTAGCCATGGTATATTGTTTCACATGAGTGACATGTCATCAACATGTATGATTTGAGAAATGACAATGCTCCCACTAGCTTTCATATATACACATGCTCAGTTTGGATTTTAGGTGAAACAAACGTTTTATTTCATCATTAACCAAATCTCATAGTCATAGTACACTACTTTGGCTATAAGAATCCTAACGTCTTTAGTAACAAGCGAGAAGGTTTCATCATTGTCAATCTCGTAGAATTGAGTGTAACCTTTTGCTACTACAAGAGCTTTATAGGTGTGTATATTTTCATCCGTGTCAAAAGTCTTACTGTTTTGAGAAAGACCAACTGAGTTCAAAACTTGATTGTCTCTTATGGATTTCAATTTCGCATTCATAGAATCTAGTCATTTTTCGAATTCAAAATTCGATAATGCAACTTGACAGTTAGGGGGTTCATTATGATCCTCGAAACTTTGCCCCTCAGCATCGACATAAATCTATATCGTTCAGGTGCATGAGGTGTCCTTGCGGACCTACGAATGGGAACAACATCATTCTGTGGTCCAACATCTATATGTCCAGCCTCATAATGATATTTTCTAGTGTTACCAGAAGGTTGTGCATCTTCGCTTTGAATCTTGTCAAAGTCTATAGTGCTCCCACTTGCTTTGTGAATTGAGACTGTTCTCAAGAAACTCAGCATACCGAGCAACAACAATTTGTTCTCAGGTGGGTAGTAAAATAGTAATGAAGATACAGTTGATAGATATGGGCTCAAGTTTGTTCGGCATGTCTCGTTCCACGAGATCCTCACAACCCCAGATCTTCAAGTAAGACAAATTAGGGACTTTCCCAAGCCATATCACATATGGTGTCTTTTTAACCTCTTGGTCGGAACCATATTAAGTATTCGAGCAGCACACTTCAGTGCATGCCCCTCAAAAGGATAGAGGAAGAGTAGTAAGAAATCATCATAGATCGAACCATGTCAAGCAGGGTCCGGTATCTCCTTTCAGACACACCATGATCTTTTTGAGTGTATGGAGGAGAGAATTGTGAGACAATCTCACGTTGGGCTGGATGATCCTGAAACTCTTGGCTCATGTACTTTCCTCCTCGATTAGGACGGAAATCCTTTGTTGTCTTGCCGAGTTGGTTTTCTACATCACTTTAGAAAGCTTTGAATGTTTCGAAGATTTTATGTTTATGTTTAATCAAGTAAACATAACCATAACTACTGAAATCATCAGTGGAAGTGATAAAGTAGGTAACTCCTTCCCTAGTCTTAGTTCTAAAAGGCCACATACATCAGTATGTATGAGTCCAAGTAGATTTTTAGCTCTTTCGCCAACATGGGAGAAAAGCTTTCTTGTTATCTTTCCATAATATACAAGAGAGGCATTTAAATGATTCATAATCATTTGTTAAGAAGCCCTTCGTGTGGTAGTGTCAAAATGCGTTTCTTGTTTATGTGGAAAAGATGACAATGCTCTAGGTAAATGGAATCCAAACCGTTTTGGATTCTTGAGTGCTATATTTCTATATAGAACTATCGTTTTAATCTGGATCATGCATATCAATTTCATGCATACTATTACAAGGAATAGTTATAAAATATGTTATTTTTCATAAAACAAAATATCATAATCCATAATAGTTTGAATAAATCATTATTCAACAAACGATAAAGCTAAACAATGCATAATTAACAATTGTTCAACACAATAATTAATGCATTAGGAAGGATTAGATCACAGCTTCCATTATTTTAGCTTTATACTTTACTTTTTAATCTTGCACATTTGTGTAAATGTGAGTTCCACAACTAGTGTCATGCACTCAAGATTTATTAGTAAAAGTATAGAGTTCTATAATGAAGACACCTAATGTGCTAGCCAGAACACATTTGTCCTTCATCAACTCTGCCAAGTAGGCAGGACAGTTCCTCCTTCAATGGCCGGTTTCATGTCAATGATGGCAAGAAATATCCTTTGTAGGGTGCTCCTTTTTAGCATGTGGGGGAATCGTAGGTTTGGAAAAGTAAACTAGCTTACCCTTACCTAGACTCTTGCCTTGTGCTTGCGGTTTACCTTCCCTGATTTCTAGAAAAGAATTGGGTAACCTTTGCTCAACCAGTTTTACCATAGCATGTAATACACCAATTGTCTTCCCCATGCTATGTATTTTTAAAACTCTTTTCAAACTGGTCATAGTCCTTGGATAGTGAGGTACGGATCAAGCTCATTCCAAGACTTGTGGCAACGGGTAACCAAGACGTTCCATTTGAACAGTTCATGTTCTGCTTGTTGTTGAAATATCATTTTCAACTGGCTTATCGTGTCATATGCTGTGAGTTCCTCGAAATTCTTTCGGATCTCGGGGTTCATGCTCACAAGCATAGGAGTAGCGACTTCTTGGTGTTCGTTAAAAAATTTCGATAAAGGCTTGACGAACAGCAGCAGAAGCATTTGCAGGAGGTGCCTCAGGTAAGGCCTCTTACAGGTGTATCAACTTGTTCTCATCTCTAAGGACAATCCTCAGAGTTCGATATCAGTCGATAAAGTTGATATTAGTCAGTTTCAGTTTTCAAGAACTGATTTTGGAGTGGAGATACTTAGGATTTGATTTGTTGTTGTTATCTGTATAACACACAAAGTTCAAAAAATAGTATTTTCAATAATAATTTCTTTTAATCAATTAACTACCCAATTTATTTTAATTAAAAGCTAAGATCCCATTGAGCTTCTATCACCGCATCAGTTGATCTGCTAGAGATGATAGATCCAATAGGTAGGTGACGATCAACAATTGCATTACAAGTGCAACTCTTAGAGGTATGGGACTTCATGGCACCTAGTGAACAAGCATCTAGGGTCAAGTGGCATGTTTGTCGCATCTTCGCCTCGAGTCAAGGTCTCACCGTTAACTCGATTAAGTCATCCAATGTGAAATCATGTCAAAATAGCTCTAGGTCTCACGCGTAGAGAATAAGGACCTCGGATCTAAATTCAAACCACGTCTCACGTGAATTCAAAAATAGAAGCAAGTGATTATCAACCAACTGGACGGCGTGACTTAAATTTTAGGTATGTTAAATTTTAATTAATAAAATTTTATTAAGATATGAATGAATCATGTACTTCATTCATACCACTTTATAAGTCGTTTAATAAACGGTAAAAACATTTAGCGATTATTAAGGGTTAAGCTTCAAATCATATTTAAACTTAGTTTAATCTCAAAACAATTTTAGATTAAAGATTAATCATGAATGATTAACAAGTAATCATAGATGACAAAAGGTTTGGATGTTTTAATGTTTGTGTCTAAAATCATATTTTAATTGTTTCATTACTTGTATCTAATAGAAAAGAAAACAACCACAAACATAAATAAAACATGCAACAAATTTTGTGCAAACCTCGACCGATGAAATCCTAGGTTCGGTCACGTGAGTCATCACGACGGACCGAAAGGTCAAACTAGGGGACGGGCCAACATGAACCCAAACGGGCCTACATAAACCCAATGGGCTCCCACTTGCCCTCATGACATTCATGGGCAAGTAGAAACCCACATTTGTGAAAAAATACATTCTGCCAGAAAATTCAGTTTGACTTTAAGGCCTGAAAAGTCACTGAAGGAATCTTCGGTGGTCTTCCCCGCCTTCTGTAAATTTGTAGGTCTCTGAGATACGGAACTTTTGGCGGTGGTTTCAGGTCCAACGGAATAGCCAATCTCCGGAAAATGCTGTTTTCGTGCAGCTGCGCAGGAGGTGCCGAAAATTGTTGTTTTATCCTCATTTTCTCTCCATCTTTGGTCAACAAATTACAAAATACAAAGAAATAAAATACAACTATTCTAATTACTTTTACAATGAAATTTGCCCCCAAAAAAATGGCACCAAAAATAAAAGAAAAAAATGAAACAAATTACAACAATTTAAGCCAAAAACACGGCTTTTCCCAAATCAAGTAAACAACCAAACATCAAACACATTCATTCACAAACGGTCTAGGCTTTCATCGGTTTGCACAAACAATCAACAATTGACAAGGCTTTGGCTTGGGATACGGCAAAAATACATGTTTTGCCATATCAAAAAACATAATTAAACAAGTAATTCCAAGCCAAATAATCAAAAAATTCAATAAACTAGATTAATTTTTTTGATGTTGTTTGTAACAAGTAGCAATTAGGGTTCCAAAAAATCAAATTTTTATCCCAATTTTATATAAAAAAAATTTGCTACTTATTACAAAAAAACTTGCTAAATAAATCATCAATATGATAACTCGTGATACCACTGTTAGTGATTTACGGTTTAATCAAAGTAAAACGCAGCGGAAAATGACATAAATCACCACACAAAGGATCTACATATTGACAATCTAATTAAGCATGAAAATCAAAGAGTTAGGATGAAAATCATACCCTTGAAGCATTTGATTACACCAATGAATAAGGAAGAAGAACTCCAAGAATTCAATATAGAATTCCTCTAATGGTATTCACACTACACCTTGTCTAGAACACCAATTGAGATGCTAGTCCCTTACTCAAGAATCAAAACCAAACAAGATGAATAAGCACGTCTAGAAGCATAGACGAAACTATGGTTATGTTCGTACTGCTACTTGTTTCCATCTACACAAGATTAATTAAAACAATGTGTTTGTTTTTCCATATCTTTGTGCGTGAGCACAAAACAAACGTAATTCACTTTCTTTTAGTTTGGTGGCCACGGCTGTAAATGGGGAGGAAGGAGGATTAGGGTTAATTTTTCCTGCTCCCTAATCTAAGTATATATCCATAATACAAGTTATGAGATATGACACTTAGCCCCTTGTACTTTTGATTCTTTATGATTACTCACTAATACGTTTTAACTTAACAATTAATTAAAACATAACTAGTCAAGTAATTATAGTTTATATAAATAATATAATTACCCTAATTATATTATATATATTAAATGGTGTTTGGTGTATAAGTGTGTGACCCTTTAGGCTCATATACGTCTAGCCATATAACTATATGTCATGAACGTGAAGCATATTCCAACAACATGATGGGTAGTATGGTAATTGTCTGCCCCTTCCTCATATTTAACCCGAGTAAATTACATGGAAGGTCCCTGTGGTATACTACTTATTACAGCCTTAGTCCCTGAACTACATTTATTACACCGGAAGTTCCTGGTGTATACACTTTGTTACACACATGTAGACATGTAAACGAACGAACGATTCGTGAACTAGGGTAACAAACATAAACTAGGGTAACAATCATCTGTTTCTTTATGTTCGTTTGTGTTCGTTTATGTATGTTAAGAAAATTTAGTGTTCAAAAACGGTTTGTGAACTAGGGTAACAAATATAAACGAACACAAACGAACATAAACAAACACAAATGTACACGAAACAAATACAAACGAACACAAACAAGCATAAACAAACACAAACGAACACGAAACAAACACAAACAAACACAAACGAACATAAACAAACTCAAACGAACACTAACACTAACAAACGAACGTAAACAAACGAACATGAACGGATGTTCACAAACATAAACGAACGAACGGCCCTTTGTTCGTGTTCGTTTGTTTAACTAAATGAACACAAAATCTTATTTGTATTCGTTTGTTTAGCTAAATGAACGAACAAAAACGAACTCCGGCCGAACGGTTCGCGAACGATTCGTTGAACGTTTTGTTCGTTTACAGGCTTACATGTGTGTAACAAATTCAATACACCAGGGACTTCTGGTGTAATAAATGCAGTTCATGGACTAAGACTGTAATAAGTAGTATACCACAGGGACCTTCCACGTAATTTACCCAGGTTTAAGTATGAGGAAGGGGTGGACAATTACCATACTAGCCATCATGTGATGTGCACATGGGGGATTTAACGGCTTTAATGAACGCCCGTTTGCTTCAGGGACTACGTGTGCAACAAAGTGGCAACACCAGGGACTCCTAGTGTACTTAATGAAATTTAGGGACTGTAGCTGCAATAAGTGGTAAACCACAGGTACCTTAGATGTAATTCGCTCAATTTAATATGATCCAATCTTTATTGTGACAAGCAAACAAATAAACAAATTTCTCTGTATGATGAACGATATTTCATTAGGTTAGATGCTCCATGTGGTCCTAGAAACTATGTTTTACATAAGCCTGGTAAAATAATTAAGTCCTGTAAAACTTGTTTTCCGTCCTCATGCAAAACATCCGTTTCTCGTCCTTTGCAATATAAACGTAAACATTTGTCTACACAAGTCGATTAATATGTATCTTCAAAGTAAAGTCTTCAAAATACTTTTTGTGGTTGAAAAGCTACAAGAAGTATTCGTTTTTCACAGATCAACAAAGCTCAAGCCTGATCCTGATTATTATGCAATGAAATATCTACAAGGCTAGGCTTTTGCTAAAGATGAAGACTTCGAGATATGCTTCCCAAACTATTATTACAAAGGGGGAGATTATTGGGTCACATTCTAGAGTATTAAAATAGTCTAGGGGTGTAATGTGAGAGTTTATTGTAGTCAATAGTCTAGGGTTATTTTATGTAATTAGTCAATACTAGGCCTAGGTATAAATACCTAGTTGTAACCTAGTATTGTCAAGCTTGCCGCATATTGAAATCTTACGTACGTTTTTGCAAGGCTTCTCTCAATCTTGTTCTTCCCATTCATCACTGTTCTTGATTAATTGTTTGCTTAATCGATACATACGGATTCACAACATTTTTTAAACTTTTCTTTATTAATCAATTAATGATAAAATAAAGATGCAAGCAGTTTGCGAAATAGCTAATTAAGAACGAATCCTAACTAAACTGCTTGCATGTGATAGACAACAACATATATTATCTAAGACAAGTTTATGACCAACAAATGATCAAGCACAAGACCAGACACTTTCGTTATACAGATTCGATTCTCGAATCAGATAACTAGAGTTAACTGGTAGTTTACACTCTGCTCGAGGGAATAAATTTCTGGAGTAATTTCAGCTGCGTGTAACCTTGTTGGGTGCACACAGAAATCGATCGTCTAAGTCCGCAATTTATATCATTGGGAAACGTAGAGCCAACGGAGCGATCGATCGATTTCACGTGTGAGAATTCCGTTGGTGCAGAGGATATTTCATGGGACGAGCACGACTAACGGAATTCTGACAGTACTTTATGTCGTCTTGTGATCGCTGATATCTTCTAGAAGATTTGAAAGATATTCTCATAATCAGCGATGCACGAACTTGTGCTTTACTTGTGTCTTTCTGTGACGCTGAAACTTTGGGCCTTTGTACACTTTTGGAAGCCATGAGTTTTCGGATACTCATGCTTCTTCAGATGGCCTTCAGCTTCAGCGACCTTCACTAAGAGTTTTGCTTAGAGAAGTATATGTTCAATGCTTCAGCGTTTTGTCCATTGCGCTGAACCTGTTACACTATCTGATCTGTTAACCAGTATCTGATTCCGCACGGGGAACTGATCGTTGTTTCAGATAGTGATCAGATAGTGTAACTGGGTAGTTGAAATCCGAACTGATCAGATTCAAGTTACCCACAATCTGATAAACTAATCCTTAGACTGTCTTCTAACTATTTTCCTTTTTGTCTTCATTAAATCTCTTCAGTGGGGGATGCTTTTCAGCGACCCAACAATCTCCCCATATTTGATGTAGACAAATAGTTAGGCAACTCCCCCTGAATATGTGAAAGTTTTATATCTAACCTTGAGTATTTTTCACAATTCAGAGGGTCTTCGATATACCTAGAAAACATTACAATATATGGTGTTCTGATAGAATCTGATCACACTACAGTTCATAGCTCATATTTTCTTTTTGAGTTTTTTCTAAGTATCTAGCAAGCAAATAAACTCAGGTTTGTCAAAATCATCATCATTAATTGATGATGTTCATTCATCACAAAGAGTAGCAAAATAAAGACATAAATGTAAATTGTTTTTTGGGGTGCATGCGGAAAAGTAAATGGTTTTAAGATTACATACCATTGTTTTTTAAACACAAACATAAATTCTTCAAACACCGGCCTGCTGCCACTGGTACCTCCCATCATCTTCCAGCCATTCACTCCTTCCTTCCTTTGTGGCTTCCCAAGCCCCTCCTCTTGCACTCTTCCTCCTTATCCTTAGCAACCTCTTCTACAGACATACCTAGACGTCTGGCTGTTCTTCTGAGTTCCTCTTCCTCAGGAGTCATTTGAAATTTTCTCTTTTTCGTCTTTGGGGGAGAAGTTGCAGGACCTTTACCTTTATCAAGGGGAAGGTTTTGGATTTTACCTGCGGAAGCATGTGTTGACGCCCTTCCTATGAGAAGGGGATTTGAAGAAGGAACTATGGAAACCCTGGTAGTACCCCCAAGGTGAGCGATGGTAATTTCCGGAAATTCCTCGAACCTGATACCTGACCTCCTAAAACGTTCTGAGGTCATCTGACTTATTTTCCCACCCTGAACCCTTTCTTCGGCAACACGATTTGAACCACTACCAACATTATGAGCTTTGTTATCTCCAGCAATTCTCTTCCCCTTGCTCCGGTCTTCACCTCCCATTTCGGTCGGTCTAACGACCCTCTACGCTGTGCCTTGATGGGACACAGATTTCTCCCCCTGAAAATGAGGGGTGGTGTTAGGTCACAACACCCTGGTTTAGAAGGTTAATTGATTGTTTAATTATAACTTAAGACAAATATTGTATAAGAACAAGATATGAGTCAAATGTATAATTCCACTAATTGTGGCTTGTTGCGGAATAACAAGACCACTGATCAATTACAAAAGGTATGAAAGTGTAAAGTGAATTGGCAAGTTCTCCTTTGCAAGATGATGTCTATTTATAATGATATAGAGATCTTACATAATGGGCAAAGGAGTAACCGAAGGACTAAGGTAGGAAAATGACTAAGATCAAGGGATTTGATCTTAGTCCGTTACATATTGTAACTCAGTCCTTCTACTCAGTCCTTGTACTCAGTATCACTATCTGATACTGAGTACTGATACTGAGTTCCAATACTGATCACTCAGTATCAGACCTAAACTTAGCTATATTATTCTACATATTAATCAAAGCTAGTCTAGGTTGTTTTGTTATCTTAAGATCCAAAGGGGCAAGGCTTTTTGCCTTAACAATCTCCCCCTATCTAATGATAACAAAATAATTACAAAAAGAAAAAAAATACAACAGCATAGGTAGCAATATCTTCTTCTTCAGCTGCTGTTGATAGCTTCATTCTCATAGAAGACTTCTTGTTTGATGTGGACAAACTCTTCTCTGCTCTTGAGTTCATCCTTTCTACAATTCAGAACTGCAACAATCTTCTTTCTGAACCAAGAGTCTTCTTTCTTGGTGATCATCCATTTCAGTCCAACAAGATGACTGATTTGTGCTCTTGGAAGATCTTCTTCAGAAATGAAACACTCCCTATCCTCTGAGTCAGTATACATATATCCAGAAGTTGGATATATGACACTCTTTTGATCCTGGAAAATAAGGTTAGGAGGAAGAGGGTACTTTCTAAGATACTTGTATGTATGAAGACATTCTGGTCTGTTGTTTGAGTAAGCTTCAGTCATCACACTGAGTGTTCTATATTCAATCTCATGAAGCAAACTCTTCTCATAACATACTGCAGAAACTGCACAGATCTCATCCAAGACTATTTGATCATAAGTTGATTTCTTTGGAAGCTCTTTGATCAGTCTTGTGATCCTCACCCAGTCTTGAAGACCAATTCTTTGAATATCATGAATGAATAGCTTCACGGGAGGACTGGTTAAGCCAGTACAAGTGATAGTGATTTTTCCTTCTTTGAGCTTCACTTTTACTTTGTTGACATCCAGATTTAACCAATGTATCCCCCTTACATTTGGAAATGTTTTGGTTCTCAAGAACTCCTTTCTCTCCTCCTTATACTGAGTCCTTGCAGCAACCATATTCCAGTAATGTTGAGTATGGTCTGGACCCTTTCTTGAGATTCTATGGGAAGGACCAGGAGTGTCAGTATCTGGGTCAGATTCTGGTTCAGCTTTGACTCCCAACTCTTGCTCATATAAAAATCTTTCTTGTTCTGCCCAGAGTTGTTGAGGAGTCAGTCTTGGACCCTGCTCGATATCACTGTCCATTGTATGAACAGGTCTTCTTTGTCTTGTTACCAAAGGAGCAGGTTCCTCACTTGATTCAGAAGAAGTGAGAACTGCATTAATAGGTCTTCTTGATAAGGAACTCCTTCTTCTAATTACCAGATTTTCTGGTTCTTCATCATCCGAGGATGATGATGAAGAACTTGCTTGTTCTACCAGATTTAGTGCATAGTTTGCTAAATCTGGTTCTTCATCTTCATCATCAGCAATAGGCCAGATGAAAGGCCTATAGACCACAATTTGCAAATTATTCTCTTCAAGAGCAGGTGGCTCAGAATAAGTTTGTTGTGGTTGGTCAGTATGAGTCTCCCCCTGAGCAGATGGCCCAAGTGAGTCTTGAACTTGTAATGCTGACCTAGTTCTATGTCTTCTCCTCTCATACTGAATCCGAAGTGGCTCAGTATGAGGACTTTGCTGATGTTGTTGTTCTTGTTGTGGAGGTTGATCTTCATTCAATCTTCTTCTTTTCTCCCCCTGAGCAGATGGCTCAGTTTGATCAACCTCAATGTCTCTTTGTCTCTTCTCTGTTAGGGCAAAGCCCATGTCCCTTGTTATCTTATGATTACAAAACAAATAAGTGGGGCAGATCTCATACTTAGCTACTCAGTATAGGTCTGATACTGAGTAGATAGACGTCGATCAGATATGACAGCTCAAAACCTTTGAAGATGATCACAAATGAGTTGCACTGACCTACTCAGTATCGGTCTCATACTGAGCTACTCAGTATATGTCTGATACTGAGTAGAATGACCGAGTTATCCGTGCATGATCTTCTGCCCTCAACTTGTTGGTACTAGTGTTAAGTCTCAGTCCTATACTGAGTGGTCAGTATTGGGCACTCAGTATTGGAACTCAGTATTGAAACTCAATACTGAGTAGAAGGACTGAGTTAATATTTCCATGTTTACTTAATTAGTCAAATCTTTTAATCATGTTATGTATTTATTAGAATTGGGAGTTACATATAGAATAGGGTTAATTGTAAAACCTCTATACATTATAAATAGAGGTTTAGTCTTTAGTTGTTAAGCATCCTTTTGGATCCCGGTTGATCACTTGTGTGGATCACCGATAACCCAATTCTAAATGTAACACTTTGTGGAGTGTTCTTGGTTATTCCGCAACCAAGAACACATTTTATACGTTTGTGCTTAATAAGAATAATCGTATGACGTATATGATCTTGTCTTTACCGATTTTATTAACAATATATGGGTGGTTGGGTCCTACAATTGGTATCAGAGCGGTTCAAAGTTATCTACAACTTTGATGATCTTTTAACCCTATATATTGTTGAAGATCAAGTCTTTTCATAAAGAAGAACTATGCAGAATTTTCGTCATTTTCTGCGCACGGGTAGAAGAAATGCCGGATCTCCTTCGTTAACAGTCGAATATGTGTGAAATTTGAACAGGAGGTTCTCAACACACAGACACACAATCTGACCGTTCAGTTTTGTATTTGAAGATTCGCGTAGAGCGATATGGTAGGCGCAACAGGTCATATATTTTGTTTTTTATTCCTTACTTGCTGGGCAGCCATGGAAGAAAAATTGGCTCTCCTTCTTCAAACATCGAATGAGCGTGAAATTTTAACTGAAGGTTCACCATAATGTGTTTAATGTTTTCACCGTTCAGATCTTCAAAAGGAATCGTTAATTAAGAGATATATATTTTTGAAGATTATTGACGAATATTTATGGTATGTTTTTAATTCTGCGCAACTGTGATAAAACGGCTATTATATCTTTTATAACCATTGAATCTTCATGAATTTTGGATATGATATCCATAACACATACATTTACTCGGTATCTAAATTTCAGACTGATCAGGAACATATATTGAGAGATACATATTTTCAAAGTTGCTGGTTTTCTGATACTGAGTGTCTCATACTGAGTGGTCAGTATGAGACTGTTGTGATCGTTTCAACCGTTTGATCCTCATGATTTTTGGATATGATGTTGAAGACAGGTATAGGTATGTTGTGTAAAAGATTTATAATGATCAGAAGATTCTACATGGAGATATGATTTTTTTTAAGTTGCTGCAAAATTAGAGAAACAAAATTCTGCATGCTGAATTATACAAGTGAGTATGTTTCACATGTTTTTCTCCTTTTAGTCATAAGAAATCATCTTAAACTGAGGAAATCTATAAGTTGATTGATTCCTTAGTGATGTTTCAAGTCAAAGATAAAATATACCGAACAGTTTAAGGAGATGACTCTGATTCTGGGGGAGAAAACACAATGTGATATGTGTTTTCTTTATATGAAGCTAAAGTTCTTTTAAGCTAAGATGTTCATGCTAAGTTATTCAAGGGGGTACGTGTCACACATTATTTTACAATCATTTGAATCATTTCAAACTGAGGAAATCTACTAATTGAATGATTCCTTAGTGATGTTTCATTACAATTCAAATCTACCGGACAGTTTGAGAAAGGAGTCAATGATTGTGGGGGAGAAAAGTTAGTGTGATATATAGTTTCTTGAAGTACTTGGTGAATAAAGAATATGAAAAGATCTCAAAAAGAAGACAATACAAGACAAGATTGAAGATTGTTTTGTTATCATTAGATAGGGTGAGATTGTTAGGGCAAAGCCCATGTCCCTTGTTATCTTATGATTACAAAACAAACAAGTGGGGCAGATCTCATACTTAGCTACTCAGTATAGGTCTGATACTGAGTAGATAGACGTCGATCAGATATGACAGCTCAAAACCTTTGAAGATGATCACAAATGAGTTGCACTGACCTACTCAGTATCGGTCTCATACTGAGCTACTCAGTATATGTCTGATACTGAGTAGAATGACCGAGTTATCCGTGCATGATCTTCTGCCCTCAACTTGTTGGCACTAGTGTTAAGTCTCAGTCCTATACTGAGTGGTCAGTATTGGGCACTCAGTATTGGAACTCAGTATTGAAACTCAATACTGAGTAGAAGGACTGAGTTAATATTTCCATATTTACTTAATTAGTCAAATCTTTTAATCATGGTATGTATTTATTAGAATTGGGAGTTACATATAGAATAGGGTTAATTGTAAAACCTCTATACATTATAAATAGAGGTTTAGTCTTTAGTTGTTAAGCATCCTTTTGGATCCCGGTTGATCACTTGTGTGGATCACCGGTAACCCAATTCTAAATGTAACACTTTGTGGAGTGTTCTTGGTTATTCCGCAACCAAGAAAACATTTTATACGTTTGTGCTTAATAAGAATAATCGTATGACGTATATGATCTTGTCTTTACCGATTTTATTAACAATATATGGGTGGTTGGGTCCTACATTCTCCCCCTTTTTGTTATCATTGGATGAAGAGGGAAGAGGATCAGTTTCACCACCCATGTCCCCTTCAGGTTCTTCAAGAATAGGGGAGGGCATGGGCTCAGTAGCAGCATCAGTATCACCAGCACCTCCTTCTCCTTCTCCTTCTTCATTGTGGTCACCATGTGAAAATGGTGGAGTTTGTGGAGGCTGATGTGGTTGTTGAAGTAGTGAGGCTGACTGTTTTATAGAGTCAATATCAGTACTCATTGTGTCCATTCTGGCCAGTATTAGAGTTTGAGTATGTTGGATGGCCATAATTTGCTGCATGATTGCTTGCAGAGTCACTTGGTCTCCTGCAGCCTGTGATGCTTGAATGCCCTGCACAGATGGTGCTAAAGAAACAAAAAATATAAAACTGGTTAGAAAGAAAGGTTTATCAAATAGAATTGTGGTGTTGTTTAATTCTATAATCATATAAACAGAGTTTGTGAAGTCTGTATTTCATCTGGTTTATGATAAAATATTGTGGACTTGTGCATAGCATGTGTAAGAAGATTTTAGTAAAAGTGAGTGTGAAATTTGTAGTAGCTCAGTATATGATAAGTCACATTTACTAAAAGGTTTAGGTTTGGGTATTCGAAGCCTGGGATGTGCTTCTTGTTATTTTCAATGTTTATCACTCGGTATTAGAGTGATAACAGAAATGTGGCTAAACCCCATGGAAAATTTTTGGATTTTGTGGCTTAAGGGTTTGTGATCATTTCTTGAATTATGCTACCCAACTCAAAAATAAGTTGAACATTATTCAAGCAGCACCAGTGGGTGTCAGTGTGACATCAACCACCATTGTCTCTTTAAATGTTGAGACAACTGTAGACTGACAATGATCAATTTGGTGTGCTCAGTATATGAATTTTGCATAGCAGCAGTGGGCTAGCTATGTTGGCCATAAAAGGATATATTTGAAAGATCGTTTGAGACTTTGGTCAGTATTGAGTTGGTACTGGCCAATACTTAGTCTCTATTTGGGAATGAAATATATATATAAGTTTAAGGGCTTTTTAGAAATTCATACCTGAGACTCTGTCAGATTCCCTTCTAGCATCTGCAGAGGTCGGTGCAGGATCATATGATTGTGGATTTGCAGCACCAATATCATCAATACCGACCTGTCTGTGTTGCTGAGCACCTTCCAATGTAGTTTGCTCATATTGAATCTCCACATCAAGAGGAACATGAGGTTCCTCAATTAGTTGAGCAGATGGAACTAGTTCTGGACCTGGAAGGTCAGCGGTGGCTGCAACTAGGGTTTGTTCTTGAAGAGATGCAGTTAATGATGGAACATTTGCAGGCTGCACCTCCTCAGATGATAGGTTTCCCATAATCACAGGAGAAAGATTTCTTCTTCTTCTTTGTAGAACCAGTGGTGTAGCTTCTGAGGACTCAGTATTAGAAGCTAGTTCAATATGAGGAGCATCGGGGTCCTGTGCAGGTTGTTGAGTCAGTTCTTGAACTTGTGGAACATCCTGCATCTCAACATCTTGACCAGCCTGTCCTCCATTACCACTACTATCATCATTATCATCATCATCATTGTCGGATTCAGTATCAGACATGTCTTCATTTATGTATTCTTGAACAATGGCCCACATAGAAGCACTCAGTAAAGGCTCTCCTTGTCTTGGCCTGTAAAAGAAAATCTTCTCACTAAGAGGAGGAAGATCAACTCTTGGACTGTGAAACTCATCATAAGTGTGTGTGGGCATTGAGTGTTGAAAGATGAGTGATAAGAATCTGCAGAAAGGGACATTCTTTTCCCTTATGTTAGCCCGAACTAAAGCAGCTAATTCATTGAAGATGAGCCTTGCATAATCAATGTTTCTTCCGTAGTACAAGGCATGTACAATTTGCATCCCAAATTCATTGATTTGGTCCAAAGCACCAGTCTTGTGGGTCATACACCGAATAATTGTTGTAATGAGAATACCCCACATAGGACCAAATTGATTTCTTTTAATAATGCCTGTTGTTCCTCTTCTGCCCAAAAATGGCAATACTGATCGTGCCTCTGTTCTGTCAACGAATGGATCATACTGAGCTTGTGCAGGAAGCCACAGTGTTTCACGAATAATAGCAGTAGAAACAAATGCTCTTCTTTGATCTCTAATTACCCACCCAGCAATCATATCTGGAGAATCGAGTGTGGCAGAATACCAAAACTCGCATAACATTTCTGGGTAAATTGCTCGAGGAGATAAGGTCAGTGCACGAACAATTGGGCAATGCTTCAAAAAAGTCACAATGTTTGTGAATTCTTGGCATACCCAGGCTTGAGGAATAGTGAAATTTGCTGTGATGTTGTTCCTCGCAAACTTGGGCAGTTCATCATCTCGGAATTTGATTTCCGATTCAACCTCCGGAGCAACGAAAGTGTAATTTGCCATCTGTGATTTGGATTTAAATGTTTTTTGGTTGCTAAGAGAGAGTGAAATCGTTAATCGCAGAGAGAATTTAAAGAGTAAAGATAGAGAGTGAAATAACTGTTAAAAAAATGTTTGAAGAAAACAAACGGTTATTTATAAGTGATTTAAGGATAAATATGGTATTGGGAAGTAAAAACGGCTGATTTGACTCCCTTATCCTGTGTTAACGGTAACTTTCCTATTAAGAAAGGTTACCGTTGGACAGTATAAGGGTTAAGCTTGGTGTGAGAGCCGTCATACCCCAATACTGAGTAAAAAAAAAAATTAATTTTTTAAAAAATTTTAAAAATATAAAAACACTTAATTTACTCTTGAAATTAATAAAAAAAATGAAAATATTAAATTTTGATGATAACAGACTAGTGATACTGAGTTGTCAGTATCAACAGGAGTGATACTGAGAGCTCAGTTTTTTAAAAAAAAATAAGGAAGATCAAGGGTTCAGCATACCTAATTGCCCTAGTAAATACATAAACCTTTCCTCAGGGAGGGGTTTAGTAAATAGATCAGCCAATTGATCATCTGTTGGTACATAATCTACCTCAACCTTACCTTTTTCCACATTATCTCGAATAAAGTGGTGTCTGATATCAATGTGCTTAGTTTTGGAGTGATAGACTGGGTTCTCTGTGATAGCAATAGCACTCTTGTTATCACAATGAATTGGAGACTTTTGAAAGTTAAACCCATAGTCCAATAGTTGGTACTGCATCCATAATAATTGAGCACAACAACTTCCTGCAGCAACATACTCTGCTTCTGCTGTGGAAGTTGCTACCGAGTTTTGCTTCTTGGATGACCAACCTACTAGCCTTCCACCTAGGAATTGACATCCTCCACTTGTGCTTTTTCTGTCCAATCTACAACCTGCAAAATCTGCATCTGTGTACCCTTCAAGGTCAAAGTTTGAGTCTTTGGGATACCAAAGACCCAGGTTAGGAGTACCTGTAAGATATCTAAAGATGCGCTTAACTGCTTTCATGTGTGATTCTTTAGGATCAGCCTGATACCGAGCACACAAACATGTTGCAAACATGATATCAGGACTGCTAGCAGTTAAATAAAGTAAGGAACCAATCATACCTCGGTATGTGGATTGACATACTGATTTACCAGTTTCATCCTTACTTATCTTGTCCTGAGTACCCATAGGAGTGTGCATGGAAGATAAATTTTCAAATTTGTATTTCTTTAACATTTCATGCACATACTTACTTTGATTTATAAAAGTGCCATCAGGCTTTTGTTCAACTTGTAAACCAAGAAAATAAGTAAGTTCTCCCATCATACTCATCTGATACTGAGTTGACATTATCTTAGCAAACCAGTCACACATTGACTTGTCAGTAGAGCCAAAGATAATATCATCTACATATATCTGAATGAGTAAGATGTCAGAACCTTTCCGTTTTGAAAATAATGTTTTATCAATTTTACCTCTTGTAAATTTATTTTCAATAAGATACTAAGACAGGGTATCATACCAGGCTCTTGGAGCTTGTTTGAGCCCATATAGAGCTTTATCAAGCTTGAAAACATAATTAGGAAATTTAGGATCAACAAAACCTGGTGGTTGTTTAACATAAACTTCCTCTTGTAGTTTTCCATTTAGAAAAGCACTCTTGACATCCATCTGATAAACTTTGAAGTTCTTAAAAGCTGCATATGCAAGATACAACCTAATAGCTTCAATTCTTGCAACTGGTGCAAAAGTTTCATCATAGTCAATGCCTTCTTCTTGCCTGTAACCTTGAGCAACCAACCTTGCTTTGTTTCTGATGACAACACCATCATTGTCCATCTTGTTTCTGAATACCCACTTAGTACCAATAATAGTTTTGCCAGTAGGAGGTGGTACTAAGTTCCAAACTTTGTTTCTCTCAAACTCTGTGAGCTCTTCTTGCATAGCCTCTACCCAATCTTCATCTAACAAAGCTTCATCAGCTTTCTTTGGTTCAATGATAGATAGAAAACTTGAGAAGAAACAGAAATTTGCAGTTGCTTGGGGTGGAAACTCTAATTTTCTTCTTGTTTGTACACCTTCTTCAATAGGACCAAGAATGTTTGAGTGTGGATGGTCTCTGTGTTCCCTAAAATTGTTTCCTAACGGAGCATTTGAAATAGGATCAACAATATCTTGTTGAGTTGGTGTGTCATGTGTCTGATACTGAGTGGAATTCTGTTCAGTATTAGACAATGCAGGTTGTTGTTCATCTTCATTTTGCAGAGTTGATGTGGATTCTTGTGTCTTCATAGGTAGAATGGTTCAGATCATTAGTTGGAAACTCAGTGTGAAGGTTCTCTGATATGGGAGCCTCAGTATTAGTCGCAGTTGAGTATGACTGAGTTCGAACCTGATCAGTACCATGATCAACATAATATGGGTGAAACTTGGGCTGTTCAGCAATGGAGTTCTCTGGATTGCATAGAATGTCTATGCCACTAATGTCTTCACCTGCTGAGGTAGAATGCTCATTCTGATCTTCATCAAAGGTAACATGAATGGATTCTACAATTATCTTGGTTGAGATGATATACACTCTGAATGCTTTAGAGTGTGGAGAGTAACCCATGAACACACCTTCTTTTGCTTTGGGAGCTAATTTGTTGAGATTTTGTTTTGTACTGAGTACAAAGCATTTACTCCCAAAAATGTGAAAGTATTCCACACTAGGAATTTTGCCATTGTATAACTCATATGGAGTTTTCAGATGTCTCTGGACAATAGTGGCTCTATTCTGAGTGAAGTTTGCACAATTTACAGCTTCAGCCCAGAAACTCAGTGCTAGTCCAGCATGGCATAGCAAAGTTCTTGCAGCTTCAATTAATGTTCTATTCTTTCTTTCTACAACACCATTTTGTTGTGGTGTGTAGGCTGCAGAAAAGTTTTGAATTATTCCTTTTTCTTCACAGAAATCGGCTAATACTGAGTTCTTAAACTCAGTACCGTGGTCACTTCTAAGTTGCTTGACCTTGTTGCCTTTTGAAGTTCCTCTCTTTTTATAAAGGCAATGATTTCTGTTGTTGCATCTGACTTAGTCTTGAGAAAGATGACCCAAGTATATCGTGAGAATTCATCAACCAAGACTAGGGTATAGATCTTTTTGGCCAAAGATGGTGTACTGATGGGGCCAAAAAGATCCATATGTATCATAGTAAGAGGTTCATTAATTGAATGATTGACCTTAGACTTGAATGAACTCTTCTTCTGCTTGCCCATTTCACACGCTGAGCATAACTTATCTTTTGAATAAGTAATAGTGGGCAATCCTCTCACAAGTTTCTTCATACTGAGCTCGTTGATATTTCTAAAGTTGATGTGAGAGAGTTTCTTGTGCCATAGCCAATGCAATTCTGGCTTGACTTTAGAAAGCAGGCATACTCTAATAGTTGGATCTATTTCAGATAGGTTGACCACATATACATCCTTTTCTCTTCTAGCAATGAGTACAGGCTGCCCTTTATCATTGTAGATGATTCCTGCAACCTTCCTGAACCGAGCTTCATTGTCATCATCACACATCTGACTGATACTGAGCAGATTGTGTTTGAGACCCTCTACATAGGCAACTCTTTTAAAAGTTATGTTGCCTGCCTTGATCACACCATAACCTCTTGTCTTTCCCACCGAGTCATCTCCAAACTTAACAGAAGGACCCTTCTCTGGAGTATAGTTGAGAAGGTACTCCATACTGCCAGTCATGTGTCTTGAGCAGCCACTATCTAAATACCATTTTCTGTCACCCTGCACAAGACACAAAATAAGAGTTAGTTCCTTTTAGGAACCCATTTTTGAATGGGACCTTTGGTAGAAAAATCAGATTTTGACCTGATCTCTTTATTTGGAGAGGTCAGTATCACTTTAGGAGAAACCTTGGAGGTTTTTATGGGTGATACTGACTTTGTTTCTCTCCTTTTCTTTGGTACTGAGTACCTAGAATTTGAGAGATCAGTCCAGCATTCATCTCCTTTATGACCAGTATGATGACATCTATAACATTTTCTAGGTCTGTTTCTGAACATGTTCTCATAAGGAATTTTAGAAAACTGTTTGATTTTTGGTAGATCAGTATTAGTGAGTTTTGCAAACTTTTGACTTAAGACTTTAATCTGATCACCAATAGATTTCAAAATGTTATTTTTGTCATGTGTTAATGGAGTATTAATTTTAGGTTTAACTGATTTCGAAGGAGATGATACTGGGGTCTTATATTTATTAGGCATGGAAGTCTGTTTATCATTTGACTTCTTGACTTTGCCATTTGAAGATCCTGTTGAAGTTGTTTTCTTTTTATCATGTTTTAGAATGACAACTTGAACAAGTTCTTTAGATTCTTGAGTAGTTGACTTTGTTGTTCCTGTAGATTCAGTATTAGTTAAAACATTTTGAGTTTTAGCTGTTTTATTGTCTGTAGACTTAGAGTCTTTATATATCTCAAAAGTTGTTGTATTAAATAATAATTCAAAAGGTGGAACAGAAGAGATGTCATACTGAACTATTGGGAGCTCAGTATCAGATATTTCCTTCTCAGGTAATTCAATACTGAGTTCTTGTAGCTCAGTATAGCACTTCGAGCAGATGGAGGGACCAATAGGTTTTTCTAAAATTTCATTTTCCTCATCATCTGACTCAGTTTGACATCCAACTTCACAAAAGGTTTTAGCTTTTATAAATTTAATAGGATTCATGTCTGTAAACTCTTCAAATAAATCAGCAAAATTATTTCTATTTTTTAATTGAGGATCAACACCAAGTGCAGCCCTTACATTCTCTGGAAATTGTTGATTTAGACATTTATTTAATTTTATTGAAGAATTTCCCCAAGATTTACACTGTTTTTCAAATTTTTCTTTTTCAAGTTTGTGTAAATGAGCTTTATCAGCTAATCTTTGGTTAATATCTTTTAAATCTGAAAAGTTTAGTTCTAAATCTTTATACTTTGCTAATTTATCTAAGTTTTCATTATTTACCCTTTCAAGTTCTTGAATTGTTAATTTTAAAGCTTTTTCTTTTTGTACAGAAGTTTTAAGATCAACAATCATATACTCAAAAATCTTAGTTTTTTCATTCATTGAATAAGTTTGAAAGGAACTCACCTTGTACAACTGAGTGGAATCCCAATCAGTATGAACACTCATCCTTTCAGCCTCTTTGATATCCTTTTCAAAGGAACTCTTCAAATCATCTTCAGTGAAAGCCATAAAGGCTTTATTCTCAATCTCTTCCTCATCATCACTTATGTCCTCATCCATCCAAGCTTCAGAGTACAGTGCTTGATGAGGTGCTCCATTCCCTTCTGCCCTCTTCTCTTTGCTCCAGTTCTTCAGTTTGACATACTTGTCTCTATACCTTTTTGCTCGGTATGCAATCTTGTCATTCTGATCAGTCTCAGAAGACTTGGTATGACAGTTTGCAGCAATATGTCCAGGCTTTCCACACCTATAGCACAGACCTGATCTTGGGTCAGTATTAGAAGAGCTAACACCAAGCCTCTTCTTTTTCAACTGATCCAGCTTCATAGACAAAAGAGCCATTTGTGTTTCAAGCTCTTCTGCCTCAGCATCAGCAATATCAACTTCTGGTTCATCAGGCTCAGTTACAGTATAAGCCTGTTGCACAACTAGAGCCATACCAGTGGAAGACTTCTCAGTTTTCTTCCAGTTGATCAGTCTTGCAGCATTATTCTCCTCATGATTCAACATTAGACCATACAAAGTTTGAAGTGTGTATGACTCAATGTTGTTAGCAGCATTGACAGAGTTTGTCATGTCAAGAAATTGTTGAGGAAGACTATCCAAGAACTTTTGAATAAGTTCTCCTTCCTCCTTCACAATGCCTACACTGATTAAATCATGAATAACAGTGTTGAACCTGTTATAGAGAGTGGTGATGTCTTCATTAGGAGTTGAGAAGAAGTTTTCATATTTCCTCCTCATGTTGCTTTTTCTTTGCAACTTCACCTTTGCTGTGCCTTCATAGGTGACTGATAGGCTATCCCACATAGCCTTTGCAGTTGGCAATTTCATAATTGCATTAAGTATTTCTTTGGTAACAGCATTACCAATCACCCCCTTTGCTCTTGAGTCTAGACTGAATAACTGACGATCAGTATCCATCCAGTTGTGTTTCAGTTTTGGAACTGTCCTTGTGCTCTCAGGAGCATCATCAGTAGCAGCAACGGGTTCCACAGTTTGTGGAATGATAGGACCCTCATACAACACTATGAGCATCTCATGATGAATAGATTCAAGATACCACTCAGCTTTAAGCTTCCATTGATGGAAATCTTTACCATCAAAGATGGGCACTCCCTTACCGGACATGACTGGAGCTATGATAGTGGACATTTTGGATTTTTGAGTGTTGGAGGGATAGATGTAGGGAATGGCTGCCAGGGTTATAGATCGACTAAATAAGAGTTTATTTAGCCTGCTCTGATACCACTTGTTAGGTCACAACACCCTGGTTTAGAAGGTTAATTGATTGTTTAATTATAACTTAAGACAAATATTGTATAAGAACAAGATATGAGTCAAATGTATAATTCCACTAAGTGTGGCTTGTTGCGGAATAACAAGACCACTGATCAATTACAAAAGGTATGAAAGTGTAAAGTGAATTGGCAAGTTCTCCTTTGCAAGATGATCTCTATTTATAATGATATAGAGATCTTACATAATGGGCAAAGGAGTAACCGAAGGACTAAGGTAGGAAAATGACTAAGATCAAGGGATTTGATCTTAGTCCGTTACATATTGTAACTCAGTCCTTCTACTCAGTCCTTGTACTCAGTATCACTATCTGATACTGAGTACTGATACTGAGTTCCAATACTGATCACTCAGTATCAGACCTAAACTTAGCTATATTATTCTACATATTAATCAAATCTAGTCTAGGTTGTTTTGTTATCTTAAGATCCAAAGGGGCAAGGCTTTTTGCCTTAACAGGTGGGAGTGACACCTTGAGCATTTTCTCTATTAATCAGTGGCTCAACAAGGATGGAGATGCGAGACAGCAGACTATCAATCCTTTCACCAGTGGATTTTTCGAGATGATTGAACTTAGATGTCAGATCAGCGTTACTAGACGTGAGATTTTCAATTGCAGAGAGAAGATTATCGATCTGCCCGTTTTGTGCATTCACGTTTCTTTGGAGATTTTCCTGGATCTTGGCCAGGAAATCTTGGACGCTTTCTGACATAGTCTGGTGATTGGAGATGTTTCTAATGTTGGTAATGATAACCCCACACAAACTTCTAATCAGAGCAAGTTGTTTGAATGTTTCATTGAAGTTTTCCACCATGCCAGGGAGATTTCTCGCAGCTGGCAAACCCGGTCCATCGGACCCTCTGGTGTGGCAGCTCTCTTGGGAGGTGGGACTTACTCGGTTGTAGGGGCGGGTTCTTCATCGGAGCTATCAGTCCAGGTGACCGGTAGCGTATACTCCTGTTCAGGTTTAGCAACAGGATTTTCTTGAGTGGGGACACTCGCGTTCTCCACCGATTGATTCACATCAGCAACTTATTCTTCTACAAACTCATCAATGAGTCTGCTAACCTCACCAAGTTCGGCTTCTAACCTGGATTCCTGATGGACCGGATAATGGTCCATATCAACATTTTCTGTCCTCAGAGGGACTGGTGAAGGGGAGGATGAAATTTCCCTGATCTCAGTTGGATTTGGATTGGGCACAACTCTGGGATTGGAACTCCTGGTTCTATATCTGTGGGATTGGTTTGACGGATTTGAAGGTGGTGGTGGTGTTGAATGTTCAGAAGAGGATTGGTTGTCATCATCACCAGACTCAACATCATCCTCTTGAGAGGATGCAGAATGTGCAAATCGAGTTAATGTCAACATACCTTCTGGAAGTTCAGGAGCAAACTTCTCTTCTTGACCTGTGAAGTTTGAGCTACCCACCATACCAGCTTTGAGTGAGGAGCCAACATTATCATAAAACACTTGGTCCCCCAGGGAATGAAGAAAGATCATACAAAGGAATCGAGGAAAAGGAATTAACTCATTTTTTTTCTTTTAGCAGCAACCTTCTTTACTAATTGTTCAAAAATCAGGGACCCAAAATCAGCCCTAATGTCAGAAAATAGGGCAGCTCCTATGATCATTTCATACCTGGATACAGAGTCGAACCCTCTTGTTTTTTAAGACAGACATTGAGAAATGGTCATAAAGAATGCTGACCATAACGAACCCATCTTCGTCCTTGATATGCCTCTGGATTGGTCTCCCTGATATTGAATGTATGGCAGAACGGCTGATTTTGCTTCTTCTAACGACGGGGTTGGCTCATGAAATTGTGGGGGTCTCACATGATCGAGTTTAACAGCTTCCCTGAATGTAGTGAGGTTGAAATAGACGGTGTGTTTACCTTGCAATATTGTTCCAGTTATAACATCTTCTCTGGATTCTTTGGAAGTGGTGCAAGTATACCAGAGCTCGAGCAGCATGGGTTTTGATAAGGGAATATCAAAGTTTAAAGTATCTCTGATTGGGTGTTGGTCGAAGAATTTTAACAGCTCCTTAAACTCCGGTCTCAAATTTATGAGACAATAATTGATTAAGCTTATAAAGTTATTCTTCGTGTAATATATGTTTCGGTATGGGTACGAGACATTGGGAGATGGTTGAATGGAGGCAGGAAGAGAAACCCTGAGATAAGTTCTTTTGGAAGTTTGCCATTGATTGAAGGTATTGAGTGATTTTTGCAGGGAGGGCGAAAGGGTTTTGAATTTTGCGAGAGGAGAGTATTAGTGAAAATGTACGAAATGGTGAAGTGTAGAATAATTTGAGGGAGATCATGGGAGACGGGGATTTGATCAACGGTTAGAATTTGAACCGTTAAGATTGATCGTGTGGTGGAGATGGGAAGTTATTTGTAGGTAGTCTAGCAATGATGAAAGAAGTCAATCAAATGGCAGGGTAGTGTGGCGGGAAATGACATCGTGTAGTCGCATTAAATGTCAACGAGACAGACGTGTCCAAAGGCACTTGATTGTCGGTTTTGAAGATAGGTCCAATGAGATTGCTCCACCTAATGATCATCTGATGGAGTCTAGCAACTGAGCCTTCGTCTGATGAGCATTACCATCAGATAGTCTTTTTCAAAGTTTGACCATTTGAAATCATTTGACTATCTGAATCACCGAGCCGTGAAGAGGTATCTGAAGAATATGATATCTGAAGTTTTTTTTGTTTTTTTTTTTTTTTGCTGATGAAATAAAGACAGACTCATGCAATCATAAGACAAAAACATAAATTTGATCATTTAAGAACAGAGTCTTGCATGAAAATGAGTAGCTGAACATGATGAAAAATTAAAATAACTCGTACCTAATACAAAATTGGTCCTCGGACTTGGTAAGAGAAGAAAAGAGACATCTTCATATGAGGAAAAATAGCTGCAACAGTGGTTGGCGATGGGTAGGATCTGATAAGAAGACTTTCACTTTGCCTTATTGATAATGCGGTGAAGTCGCAGGGGCTTTCAACAGATCATATATCAGATGCCATCATGTTGTCTGCCCTGCACCGTCCTTCTGCTCATTCTTGGATTTTTGAGTACCCATCACTGAAGAATGGATACTTGTTGTCGTTTAAAATGGCCAACCTTTTTAAAGCAGACCTTTCAGATTCTGATGACCTTTTTGAACTAGATGCTATATCTTCTTTATAGATGAGATTGTAAACACCTTTGTTTTTGCCATTTTTGAGTTTATTGTTTTGATCTGAACGGCTTTCATCAATCTCCATCTCTCCAGTTACTTCTAAAGTGATATTCTGTCTTGCATATTGTTCCATTAGTAGACCCTGAACATCTGGATCAGCTTGAATTTCATCGACCTCCATTTCTTTAGCCTCTTCAAAAATAACATTTTGGTTCATATAGTTTTCTACTAGATATTTTGGGATTGGTTAAGGTCATCCATTTGATCAAAGAATGTCATCAGATAGTCATCAGTGACAGATTAGTTTGATATTTCCTTTGGATGAAACGAGAGATGTTGAAAAGGATAGCTTGCAAAGTCTCTTGAAGTGACTGGTGGAGTGGCACAGTTTTCTAGATGTTTGAAAAATGTTTGCAGTTGATCGTTAATTTTTGTGAATCCTTCATTCATCTCAGCATTTGTATCAGCTATTGATGATGTTAGCAAGCTGATGTGAGTGGGGAGGTTTACTAACGTTTGGTCGTCAGAACAATCAACTTCAGTGGTTCTTGCCTGTCTCTGATGACAAGTGGATTCTATTTCTTTATGTGGAGTAGTAGCCTGAGACATCTCTTTATCCTGGATTTTGGATTCCTCTGAAGTATAGTCTCCGGTGATGATCAGATTTCCGCTTGCAGTCTGAAAAAATTCTCTTTCATAGCGAACTTCTTGGGATTTAGACAATTTGGATTTTTGGTTTTTACCGTTTAATGTTCCAGATGTAGGAGTTCTGCAGATTGGATATTGCTCATACTTCTCAGTAAAACCTTGAATGAAATTTTGTTCTTCCAGGACTTGCTTGTTGAAATCAGATGAGTTATTCCATGAGTTGCACGAATTCTGAAGAGCTTCATTTTTTTGAGCTGAGGACAGGTTATCTTCTCTCAGGATATTGTTGAAGCACTGAAGCCTGACTACCTCAAGTTTTGAATTTCAGCTTCTAAGGAATCTCGATTGAGTTCTTCTAATTTTTCAGTCACCGTGGATAGAGCGATTTCTAACTGAGCGTTTCTTCGTGAGTGAGCGTCAGATCTTTAGCAAGTGATCTGACTAACGGTGGATAATCTTCTGGAGGAACTGTGTTAGGCACTTTTCCTCGTTTGGAGGTTCTTCCTTCCGTTCCCTTGAAACAGGGGACATTGAAATATCAGATTCCAGAGTTTCTTTTTCTTCGTGATGATATTCAGTTTCCTCAACTCTTGCCATCAGACATATACAATTTTTTAGATCTTCAGGGATTGACTCAGATTCTTCTTCTGTTTTGGCGAATATCCCTTTTGTGTTGCGAGTACTTACTTCTTCTTCACTTGTCTCTGAGTCACTTAACCAAGCTTCAACAGTTTCCTTTAATGCTTTTACATCTTTCTCAGCCTTGGCTAGCTGAGCTTTCAACTCCTTGTATTTCTTCTCAGTATCTTCATATTTCTTTTTATAGTTTGACGAAGAGCTTGAGCTTGATCTTTCAGATCCCGAGTTCTCTTTAACTCTACAATCAGCTTTAATGTGACCCGTTCTTTCACACTTAAAGCATACCATCTCTCCTCTATCGTTATGACCTCCTGATTTGTTTATATTTAAGAATCTTTATTACCTTGTGGCTAATAGAGCCATACTTTCAGAGAGTTCTTTTATATCATCATTGTCACCTTCTCCTGAATTAGATTCACGTTCTTCGAAATCACCGTCTTCAGCATCTTCAAACCTTTCATCATCAGCATCATTTGGATCGACAGCAATTTCCGCCTTTGCTTTTAGTGCTTTTTGAGATGACTTGGAGGAGTTTGCAATGAGGGCAGATGTGGTGGGAGTTTCATTCAGGTCGTCATACATCTTGTTTTCATTTTCAAAGTTCATCAGTGTACTGTAGAGACTGCTCATGTTCATGTATCTCATCTGACCAGAGGTTCTTAGCACCGTGGACATGGCAGCCCAGTCTTTTGGAAGAATTCCCAAAAAAAATTACATTAACTCTTGATCATCTTTGTGAATGCCGAACTCCCTTAATTCATTTATGAGGATGTTGAATCTTCTATAGGACATGTTGAGTGTTTCACCTTTGATGACGTTGAATGCGTCATACTTTCGATTTAACATTGTTTTTCTGCTAGCCTTAACTTCATCGGTTCCTTCATAAGATGTTATCAGGATACCCCATATCTCTTTGGCAGTTTTACATTCTTTTACTGTAATGAGAATGTGATTTGGGAGAGATGTTTGAAGGAGGAACCGGATTTCAGCATCTAAACCCGCTAGCTTTTTGTCTGCCTCTGACCATTGATTTTTTGGTTTGGGTTCTTCAACATCAGAAAGGTCTTCTTCTTCATCTTCGTCTTTATCGTCACCCTCTTTCTTCTTCTTCTTGGAAATAGTTGTACTTGGAACGAACATTTTTGGAATGTATGGACCATTGATAAGAATAACTGGTCCCATGTCATTTTAATGTTCGACAAATCCCAGAAAACGGATTTCCCACATACCAAAATCGTCATCAATAAACACAGGGGCATTTGTCTTCGAACCAAGATTCATTTGAGATAACTTTTCACCCATTTTTGATCAATAAGTAAGCAGATCAACAATTATGAATTAATTGTCCTGCTCTGATACCAATTGTACGTCCCGTAATAAGTGAAATAAATCACCTATACGCTTTCACTGACCAACTTAAAATTAATGGAGACACTCAACACTTTTTAAACTTTTTTTTATTAATAAATTAATGATACAATAAAGATGCAAGCAGTTTGCGGAATAGCTAAGAACATATCCTAACTAAACTGCTTGCATGTGATAAACAACAACACATATTATCTAAGACAAGTTTATGACCAACAAATGATCAAGCACAAGACCAGACACTTTCGTTATACATATTCGATTCTCGAATCAGATAAATAGAGTTAACTGGTGGTTTACACTCTGCTCGAGGGAATAAAGTTCTGGAGTAATTTCGGCAGCCTGTAACCTTGTTGGGTGCACACAGAAATCGATCGTCTAAGTCCTCAATTTATATCAATGGGAAACGTAGATCCAAAGGAATGATCGATCGATTCCACGTGTGAGAATTCCTTTGGTGCAGATGATATTTTATGGGACGAGCACGACTAACGGAATTCTGACAGTACTTTATGTCGTCTTGTGATCGCTGATATCTTCTAGAAGATTTGTAAGATATTCTCATAATCAGCGATGCACAAACTTGTGTTTTACTTGTGTCTTTCTGTGACGCTGAAACTTTGGGCATATGTACACTTTTGGCAGCCATGAGTTTTCGGATACTCATGCTTCTTCAGATGGCATTCAGCTTCAGCGACCTTCACTAAGAGTTTTGCTTAGAGAAGTATCTGTTCTATGGTTCAGCGTTTTGTCCATTGCGTTGAACCTGTTACACTATCTGATCTGTTAACCAGTATCTGATTCCACACGGGGAACTGATCGTTGTTTCAGATAGTGTAACTGGGTAGCTGAAATTTGAACTGATCTGATTCAGTTACCCACAATCGGAGAAACTAATCCCCAGATTGTATTCTAACTATTTGCCTTTATGTCTTCATTAAATCTCTTCAGTGAGGGATGCTTTTCAGCGACCCAACACACATGACCAACCACAAATGGCAGGCATCAATATCATTAGACCACTCTCAAGCGTGAGTGAAACTAACACTTCAATTTTTTCTAAATTAGCGCCACGTCAGCTCATATACTCCAACCGACATTAAACTGACATACGCATGTAAACAATACCTCTTTCATTCAGTTTTTTGGGTCCAACCATACACGCACACAAAATACCAAATAATCTTTTAAATTGCATTGGGCCCCACCAAACTCTGCAGTAAACTCTTCATGCAACCGATTTTTCTCTCCAACCAAAGAGGCATGCTATCGACAAAAGACACTGAGATCCCTTCGGTTTCAATCGATGCCAACCATTGGCAAGCTTACTCTATTTAGATTTACGTAATCTGTGACTCATATATACGTTGTTAGTTTACTCTTTTATTGTTCGTACGAATAAAAAAAATAAGACCTCCAAATACATTGCTCTTTTTTCTTTTTAAGTGTATTTCTGCTTTATAACGATCTCCATGTTGATGGCTAAAATTATTGGTTGTGATGTTCACGACTTACCCTTTTTCATGGTTGTTATGAAAAACTCTCATGTCCATCTGATACGTATTTATACATATAAGAGAACAAATTTGTAAACCTTTAGAAAATCATCTTGAACACCATTGTCGCTGATTATCACCAAACGTTGCTTCCGCATATATATATTGTGCGGAGGTAAATCCACATTTTGAAAAACGGACCGGCTAGTCGAACCATTTGAACCAAGAACCAAGAACCATTTGCCCGAAATGGCTTGAACTCGTGTACGCCCGAGCTACCTGCGGACACGAATGCAGCTCCGAAATTCCGGGCTCGTGCGGGTCAATTTTTGAACCCCATCGACACTGCAGTTGTCTCGTACTGACCTCCTCAGTACTGATTTTTTCATACTGACCACCTCAGTACTAAACCGATCAATACCGACCTCCTCGCACTGAGTGTTCGACGTGTACTGAGCTGCAGTCTGATACTGACATGCGCAGCTGCAGTCTGATACTGACATGCGCAGCTGCAGTCTGATACTGACATGCGCAGCTGCAGTCTGATACTGACATGCGCAGCTGCTGTCTGATACTGACTTCCAATACTAACCTGCTGATACTGAGTTCTCGTACTGACCTGCGCAGCTGCTGTCTGATACTGAGTTCTCGTACTGACCTCCTAGACTGACCAGAAGGACTGAGCAGTTTTGAAACTTCAGCAGTAATTGCAGATTACTGTTTTGATTTCTTGTTTAATTGTATTGAATGCATTTAATGTTTTGATTAAACATCACTTGGCATTCTACACTATAAAAGGAGACCTTGGGTTTCATTTGTAGACACATCATCACCTACTTCTCTTCTAAATCACAACTTCTCTCTTGTGAAAACACTCACAAATGTAACAAATTCATCATTCCATTTGGTTGAAAGAAATAACCAAACTCCTTGATATGATTCATACAAAAGTGTGTGATGCGAAATCAACTTCTAAAGGTGGTCACAAGTAAATCACAATGTATTGATGATTGTAATATATAGTGATATCTACGAATTAAATTATATTGTTAATTTTACTTAATGGAAAGTAAAAATAAGGCAATTGATACATTAACTTGTACAAATTTGGGGTATGTCGTGCGTCGACTAATTATACTTTATATAAGATACCACGTGAGGATAAAATGAACATTGTACAAACTTTGGTTTGAAAGAAAACCGTATCATCAGTACGTACAAATGTGGGGGTATGTCGTGTGTCGACTACTTATCGTTTATATAAGATACCTCGTGAGCATTAGATGAAACATCGTACGAATTTTGATTTGAAAGAAAACCGTCTTATAAATACGTACGAATGTGGGGGTACCTTGCTAAGGTATTCATTCATCTTCATAAAAGTTACATCAATTAAAGACGATATTCTAAATAATTGATGTATATATTGGTATATATTATTGTCTTACATTTACATTAGTCAAGTGTACAATGTATAATAGTAAGACATAATATGATATGACAACTACTCTCAAGTGAAGTTATCATGATTGGCTATAAAAGTTAAATGATAACATTGCGGATCCGCTTATGAAAAAAGGCTTAAGTAGAAAGTTATTTATGGAATAGGACTAAAGCCCTTGGAATAAAAGTTTATGCGAAGGAAACCTAACCTAGTTGACTGGAGATCCCAAGATCTAGGTTCAATAGGACAACCTAATTGTATAAACGAAGGGATGTCACTGTGGGGGTAACGGAATTCCTCCAAACATTCTTAAATGGAGTACGTTGTACTACTTCCTAGTCCATTCCTAGTTCAGTGATAATGAGGATAAGCACTATGGCTTTTAATGATTCGTGGTAGAGAATCACCTATGTGAGAGAGAAGTGGGGTCGCTTCGAATGGAATTGTTGGGGCACAATTCTTAGTAGCTCTCGCAGAACCAGGCAGTGTCCATGACCAAGACGGGCACGATAAGAGGATATGAACAAGTTAAGGAGAGTCTTGTGAGAATGTGTACTGCCGTCTACACAAAAGGCGGATTCAGTTCAAGGACATCGCGTCTACTGACTGCTAGGAGACTAAGTGTGCTTCTCAAGGGAGGGTTCAAAAGCTATCACCTACCTATCCTTTGCAAGACTTAACTGTTGAACATTTATCGACATTTTGTGGTGTTTTCAATCGATCTCTATTCATGTGGGGGATTGTTGGAAAAAGTTGTGATAAAATGATTTTTCACCAACTTTGGACCTATATAATTTTATATATATATATATATATATATATATATATATATATATATATATATATATATATATATATATATATATATATATATATATATATGTGTTATATATATTATTGGTTGGTAGCTATATGTTCTCCTATGTGAGAGCTACGCAACGGTATATAGTGTGTCCAAAGTCGAGTTGTGGTGAATGAGATATCGACTCTCAAAGTAGGGTGTTTGATACAAGAAATCTTGGAAGTGGGGGAAGTGGGAGAGTATCCCACATTGGAAAAATGACAAACCATTTGTTGGTTTATAAGGTTGGAAGTAGTATGGAAGATTAAAACCTTATACATGGGTTTACCCGCACGCCGTGCAAATAATTTGGACTGAGTTGCCCAAAATAGCTTGAACTCGTGTACGCCCGAGCGACCTGCGGACACGAATGCAGCTCTGAAATTCCGGGCTCGTGCGGGTCAGTTTTTGCACCTCATCGACACTGCAGTTGTCTCGTACTGACCTCCTCAGTACTGATTTTTTGATACTGACCACCTCAGTACTGAACCGATCAATACCGACCTCCTCGCACTAAGTGTTCGACGTGTACTGAGCTGCAGTATACTGACCTGCGCAGCTGCAGTCTGATACTGATCTGCGCAGCTGCTGTCTGATACTGACCTGCGCAGCTGCTGTCTGATACTGACTTCTGATACTGAGTTCTCGTACTGACCTGCGCAGCTGCTGTCTGATACTGAGTTCTCGTACTGACCTCCTGGACTGACCAGAAGGACTGAGCAGTTTCGAAACTTCAGCAGTAATTGCAGATTACTGTTTTGATTTCTTGTTTAATTGTATTGAATGCATTTAATGTTTTGATTAAACATCACTTGGCATTCTACACTATAAAAGGAGACCTTGGGTCTCATTTGTAGACACACCATCACCTACTTCTCTTCTAAATCACAGCTTCTCTCTTGTGAAAACACTCTTAACTTCGGTTAGTGTTCTGGCTTGGATTATATTCGGTAGTGTAAAACTACTCGGTTGTTTTACCCTGGGAAATAGACAACGAATCTATTTTAAAGGGATCGTGAATTTCACGAGACTCAACCAAAACCTTGTACTTGTTTGTTCTATTTAGTTTGTTTCAATCTTTTGTAAACATTTTCGTCAATTTCCCTTATTGTAATTGTATCTTATTTAATGAAAATTGGTATTAGCTCCTACAAACTTAAAATAGATTTTTCCTTTCTTTGCTAATACCGGTTGGAAAATACATTTTTTTTTCGGATTTTGCTCGCTAATAGCATAGATTCGGAAAAAGTGGTGATTGAAGCGTTTTATATAACAAAAAGGTTCAATTGAGTTTTCGAAAATTTCCAATTTTGTTTTGTTTAAATTGTTAAATCAAATTTTTGGATTTAAAGTATATTATATCAAGTTTTAAAGTTTGATTTTAAAATACTTGATATATTGTTTAAAACAATTTTGGATTTAAATTTTTTGGTAATCAAGTTTGCTTTGGCTACTTGATTTTCTCATACTTGTGAAAAGCTAAAATTCTTCGAGATTTTTATCTATGGATTGCTTTGGCATCTAGAATTTTGCTCTCAAAGTTTGAGAATTTTGGAGTTTCTTATGAAACTTGTAGTTGATGGTTATAGACTTTTCTTGGAAAATTTTAATTTCCATCTTATACATATCAAGATTACTTTTGTATCTTGAATATAGTCTCATAAGGTGAGATATTTGGAAATTATAAGATTTTGGAAATGAAAAGGTTCTATTGTTTTAGTTTTCAAGTTAACTTTGGTTACTTGAATTTTCTCAAATTTGGTAAAAGTTAAATTCTTCGGATTTTATATCTATGGATTGCTTTGGCATCTAGAATTTTACTTTCAAATTGTGAGACTTGGGAAGAATGTCGGTTTATATTAGTAAGTAAGATACAAGATAGTCTTTGGCTTCTTGAGTTGATTCTTGAAGAGATGATACTTGAAATATATCTTACTACTAATTGGAACATTTTGATTGTTAAGGCTAATTGGTCAAATTTGCATTTTATTTGGAAAAATGACAAATGTTGTGACAATGCCTAACATGGAAATGTACATGAAGGAAGATGTGCATAATATGGCCATGATTTCCGATTTGTCGGAAGTGAATTTGGTGGGAACCGATTCAAGTGGATGGTAGTCGATACGGGTGCTACCCTTCATGTGTGTTTCGATAAAAGTATGTTTATCATTTTCAAAGATGTTGAAAATGAGCAAAAACTTTTAATGAAAAGTTGACTACCACATATATCAAAGGTGGCGGAAATGTTATCTTAAGGATGAATTCCGGAAATGATGTTACAATAAGCAATGTTTTGTATGTTCCGGAGATTCGTAAGAATATTGCGTCCGGATGGTTGCTTACTAAGTTGTTACTCGGGTTGTGATTGAATCCAAAGGAATTGTGTTATCAAAATGTGAAATTGGTTGGTAAAAATGTTAAAATTAAATGTGACAACTTTTAACCGCGATTTTAATAATTGCTAACAAAGTTGTTCATTTATTTTGAATTGTTAAATATTTAACATGGTCGATTATTCCATATAAATTTAATTAAAGTTGGTTTTAAATAAATTTAATTATATACCACCCACATTCCATTTTGATTCAACTCACAAATGTAGCAAATTCATCATTCCATTTGGTTGAAAGAAATAACCAAACTCCTTGATATGATTCATACAAAAGTGTGTGATGCGAAATCAACTTCTAAAGGTGGTCACAAGTAAATCACAATGTATTGATGATTGTAATACATAGTTATATCTACGAATTAAATTATATTGTTAATTTTACTTAATGGAAAGTAAAAATAAGGCAATTGATACATTAATTTGTACAAATTTGGGGGTATGTCATGCGTCGACTAATTATACTTTATATAAGATACCCCGTGAGGATAAAATGAACATTGTACAAACTTTGGTTTGAAAGAAAACCGTATCATAAGTACGTACAAATGTGGGGGTATGTCATGTGTCGACTACTTATTGTTTATATAAGATACCTCGTGAGCATTAGATGAAACATCGTACGAATTTTGGTTTGAAAGAAAACCGTCTTATAATGATTCGTGGTAGAGAATCACCTATGTGAGAGAGAAGCGGGGTCGCTTCGAATGGAATTGTTGGGGCACAATTCTTAGTAGCTCTCGCAGAACCAGGCAGTGTCCATGACCAAGACGGGCACGATAAGAGGATATGAACAAGTTAGGGAGAGTCTTGTGAGAATGTGTACTGTCGCCTACACAAAAGGCGGATTCAGTTCAAGGACATCGCGTCTACTGACTGCTAGGAGACTAAGTGTGCTTCTCAAGGGAGGGTTCAAAGGCTAACACCTACCTATCCTTTGCAAGACTTACCTGATGAACATTTATCGATATTTTGTGGTGTTTTCAATCGATCTCTATTCATGTGGGGGATTGTTGGAAAAAGTTGTGATAAAATGATTTTTCACCAACTTTGGACCTATATAATTATATATATATATATATATATATATATATATATATATATATATATATATATATATATATATATATATATATATATATATATATATATATATATGTTATATATAGTTATTGGTTGGTAGCTATGTGTTCTCCTATGTGAGAGCTACGTAACGGTATATAGTGTGTCCAAAGTTGAGTTGTGGTGAATGAGATATCGACTCTCAAAGTAGGGTGTTTGATACAAGAAATCTTGGAAGTGGGGGAAGTGGGAGAGTATCCCACATTGGAAAAATGACAAACCAATTGTTGGTTTATATGGTTGGAAGTGTATGGAAGATTAAAACCTTATACATGGGTTTTACCCGCACGCCTACTCGCGGGGGGGGGGGGGGGTGAAAATAATTTGGACTGAGTTGCCCGAAATGGCTTGAACTCGTGTACGCCCGAGCGACCTGCGGACACGAATGCAGCTCCGAAATTCCAGGCTCGTGCGGGTCAATTTTTGCACCTCATCGACACTGCAGTTGTCTCGTACTGACCTCCTCAGTTCTGATTTTTTCATACTGACCACCTCAGTACTGAACCGATCAATACCGACCTCCTCGCACTGAGTGTTCGACGTGTACTGAGCTGCAGTCTGATACTGACCTGCGCAACTGCTGTCTGATACTGACCTGCGCAGCTGCTGTCTGATACTGACTTCCAAAACTGACCTGCTGATACTGAGTTCTCGTACTGACCTGCGCAGCTGCTGTCTGATACTGAGTTCTCGTATTGACCTCCTGGACTAACCAGAAGGACTGAGCAGTTTCGAAACTTCAGCAGTAATTGCATATTACTGTTTTGATTTCTTGTTTAATTGTATTGAATGCATTTAATGTTTTGATTAAACATCACTTGGCATTCTACACTATAAAAGGAGACCTTGGGTCTCATTTGTAGACACACCATCACCTACTTTTCTTCTAAATCACAGCTTCTCTCTTGTGAAAACACTCTTAACTTCGGTTAGTGTTCTGGCTTGGATTATATTCGATAGTGTAAAACTACTCGGTTGTTTTACCCTGGGAAACAGACAACGAATCTATTTTAAGGGGATCGTGAATTTCACGAGACTCAACCAAAACCTTGTACTTGTTTGTTCTATTTAGTTTGTTTCAATCTTTTGTAAACGTTTTCGTCAATTTCCCTTATTGTAATTGTATTTTATTTAATGAAAATTGGTATTAGCTCCTACAAACTTAAAATAGATTTTTCCTCTCTTTGCTAATACCGGTTGGAAAATACATTTTTTTCGGATTTTGCTCGCTAATAGCATAGATTCGGAAAAAGTGGTGATTGAAGCGTTTTATAGAACAAAAAGGTTCAATTGAGTTTTCGAAAATTTCCAATTTTGTTTTGTTTAAATTGTTAAATCAAATTTTTGGATTTAAAGTATAGTATCAAGTTTTAAAGTTTGATTTTAAAATACTTGATATATTGTTTAAAACAATTTTGGATTTAAAATTTTTGGTAATCAAGTTTGCTTTGGCTACTTGATTTTCTCATACTTGTGAAAAGCTAAAATTCTTCGGGATTTTTATCTATGGATTGCTTTGGCATCTAGAATTTTGCTCTCAAAGTTTGAGAATTTTGGAGTTTCTTATGAAACTTGTGGTTGATGGTTATAGACTTTTCTTGGAAAATTTTAATTTCCATCTTATACATATCAAGATTACTTTGGTTTCTTGAATATAGTCTCATAAGGTGAAATATTTGGAAATTATAAAATTTTAGAAATGAAAAGGTTCTATTGTTTAGCTTTCAAGTTAACTTTGGTTACTTGAATTTTCTCAAATTTGGTAAAAGTTAAATTTTTCGGATTTTATATCTATGGATTGCTTTGGCATCTAGAATTTTACTTTCAAATTGTGAGACTTGGGAAGAATGTTGGTTTATATTAGTAAGTAAGATACAAGATAGTCTTTGGCTTCTTGAGTTGATTCTTGAAGAGATGATACTTGAAATATATCTTACTACTAATTGGAACATTTTGATTGTTAAGGCTAATTGGTCAAATTTGCATTTTATTTGGAAAAATGACAAATGTTGTGACAATGCATAACATGGAAATGTACATGAAGGAAGATGTGCATAATGTGGCCATGATTTCTGATTTGTCGGAAGTGAATTTGGTGGGAACCGATTCAAGTGGATGGTAGTCGATACGGGTGCTACCCGTCATGTGTGTTTCGAAAAAGTATGTTTATCATTTTCAAAGATGTTGAAAATGAGCAAAAACTTTTAATGAAAAGTTGACTACCACATATATCAAAGGTGGCGGAAATGTTATCTTAAGGATGAATTCCGGAAATGATGTTACAATAAGCAATGTTTTGTGTGTTCCGGAGAATCATAAGAATATTGTGTCCGGATGGTTGCTTACTAAGTTGTTACTCGGGTTGTGATTGAATCCAATGAAATTGTGTTATCAAAATGTGAAATTGGTTGGTAAAAATGTTAAAATTAAATGTGACAACTTTTAACCGCGATTTTAATAATTGCTAATAAAGTTGTTCATTTATTTTGAATTGTTAAATATTTAACATGGTCGATTATTCCATATAAATTTAATTAAAGTTGGTTTTAAATAAATTTAATTATATACCACCAACATTCCATTTTGATTCAACTCACAAATGTAACAAATTCATCATTTCATTTGGTTGAAAGAAATAACCAAACTCCTTGATATGATTCATACAAAAGTGTGTGATGCGAAATCAACTTCTAAAGGTGGTCACAAGTAAATCACAATGTATTGATGATTGTAATACATAGTGATATCTACGAATTAAATTATATTGTTTATTTTACTTAATGGAAAGTAAAAATAAGGCAATTGATACATTAATTTGTACAAATTTGGGGGTATGTCGTGCGTTGACTAATTATACTTTATATAAGATACCCCGTGAGGATAAAATGAACATTGTACAAACTTTGGTTTGAAAGAAAACCGTATCATAAGTACGTACAAATGTGGGGGTATGTCGTGTGTCGACTACTTATCGTTTATATAAGATACCTCGTGAGCATTAGATGAAACATCGTACGAATTTTGGTTTGAAAGAAAACCGTCTTATAAATACGTACGAATGTGGGTGTACCTTGCTAAGGTATTCATTCATCTTCATAAAAGTTACATCAATTAAAGAAGATATTCTAAATAATTGATGTATATATTGGTATATATTATTGTCTTACATTTACATTAGTCAAGTGTACAATGTATAATAGTAAGACATAATATGATATGACAACTACTCTCAAGTGAAGTTATCATGATTGACTATAAAAGTTAAATGATAACATTGCGGATCCGCTTATGACAAAAGGCTTAAGTAGAGAGATAGTTATGGAATAGGACTAAAGCCCTTGGAATAAAAGTTTATGCGAAGGAAACCTAACCTAGTTGACTGGAGATCCTAAGATCTAGGTTCAATAGGACAACCTAATTGTATAAACGAAGGGATGTCACTGTGGGGGTAACGGAATTCCTCCAAACATTCTTAAAGGGAGTACGTTGTACTACTTCCTAGTCTATTCCTAGTTCAGTGACAATGAGGATAAGCACTATGGCTTTTAATGATTCGTGATAATCACCTATGTGAGAGAGAAGTGGGGTCGCTTCGAATGGAATTGTTGGGGCACAATTCTTAGTAGCTCTCGCAGAACCAGGTAGTGTCCATGACCAAGACGGGCACGATAAGAGGATATGAACAAGTTAGGGAGAGTCTTGTGAGAATGTGTACTGTCGTCTACACAAAAGGCGGATTCAGTTCAAGGACATCGCGTCTACTGACTGCTAGGAGACTAAGTGTGCTTCTCAAGGGAGGGTTCAAAGGCTAACACCTACCTATCCTTTGCAAGACTTAATTGTTGAACATTTATCGATATTTTGTGGTGTTTTCAATCGATCTCTATTCATGTGGGGGATTGTTGGAAAAAGTTGTGATAAAATGATTTTTCACCAGCTTTGGACCTATATAATTATATATATGTGTTATATATAGTTATTGGTTGGTAGCTATGTGTTCTCCTATGTGAGAGCTACGCAACGGTATATAGTGTGTCCAAAGTCGAGTTGTGGTGAATGAGATATCGACTCTCAAAGTAGGGTGTTTGATACAAGAAATCTTGGAAGTGGGGGAAGTGGGGGAGTATCCCACATTGGAAAAATGACAAATCATTTGTTGGTTTATAAGGTTGGAAGTAGTATGGAAGATTAAAACCTTATATATGGGTTTTACCCGCACCCCTACGCGCGGGGCCATCCTCCTTTTTTCTTTAGTTTGCTTGTACAATGTGTATGAAATTCGAAAGGATTTTTATTCATTTGTTTAGTTTACAAAGAGAAAATTGACGTGGCAATAGTGTAAGTAGGGATATGTAATGCCACGAAATAAATATTTCGTACTATTTAGCAGGTTCTTTGGAATGATTCACGTGACTACTTTAAATAGGAACAAAAGGGGCCGATCAAGATAAACTCCAATAATTTAGATTGTGGGGACAAAGGTTTGGACTTTTTTGAGAAGTGAATAATAAATAATTGCTTGCAAGTAATTTGTTGTTTAGGTAGAGTTCGTTCACTCTGGTGGACAGTAGCATATACACTGCGAGATATGCCAAAAGTAGAAAACATGCACATGCTAATGTGTTCATTTATGTATTGTCAGTCCAACCTAAAAAAATGTCATAAATTTATAAAAATAACGTATCTACGGAATAAACCATGAAGTTAAACAATCACTTATTTCAGATATTTTAATAAATTAAACATATAATCGATTAAAAATGGAATCTTATATTAATAATGTCGCCATATATGCTCTCTTTACGATTTACCCTTCGGCCTTCGGCAAAACATTTCCTTCCCGAATCATAAGGTTGTTATATATTACATTCGTATCAAAATAAGTGATACATTTAAAAAAATATAATTTTTGAGGCAAAAAAATAAAAGATGATTTAAGATAAATTAAAGTGGATCGTTAAGTGAATAATGAGTCATACTTCTTTTGATTATAGTGATTTTAATGATATTTAAAAATTAAAAATAAGGGTAAAAGGGTAATTTCACTTTATTAAAGTAGATAGTTAGTGGAAAATGAGTCCTACTTTTTTACCGAATAAAGTAAATTGTATAAGTGTATCACTTATTTTGTTCCACCTATCACTTATTTTGATACGGAGATAGTATTATTAATATAGAGATATGATATTTAGGTGTTGTTTGATAGGAACAAAATGATTAAGCGCTGAATGATTCAACAGTCTGAATAATTAAGAGGTTTATATAAAACTTGGTTTTATTGTGAGAAACTCTTTTATAAGAATTCTGAGTGCTTATTGAATCAACATATGTTATATGAAAGAATGATTCAGCACTTTTTTGCTATCACATTCAGCATATACTTCATTCAGAGGCGCTAAACAAACACAATGAATGCTGAATGATTCAGTATTAAGCGTTGAATGGTTCCATTAAGCTGCAAACAAACACAACCTTAGTCTTACCATTTGTTCATACTCATAATCATACCCACTTGATTGGATGACATGTATAATCTACTAATTTCCTCTCTTAATATTATCCCTATTTTTATACAATAAGGAAGACTATGGAAGACTATGAGTAAGACCAATTAGTAAATCTAAATATCATTACTCATTATATATAAACAAACCTACATAATAAACACTGAAAACATGCGCATGTTGTGTGACTTGTGCTGTCACTTAAGTAATAATAATAAATAAATAAATAAAACATCATCTCATACAAATAAACAAACCTAAACGTTGAAAGTGAAAACATGTGTATCTTGCGTTGTCCCTAAAATAACATAAAAATATTCATTTTCTTATTCACGGACAAAAGATGATGTTGAAAATAAATAATATATATGAATTTATGTGTATGTGAGTAAATGAGTGAATAAGTTTTATTTTCTATGAATATATTTGGTATACAGGTTTAGTTTTCTAATTTCGTATCAAATTGATAAATTCAGCTTACTTTAATATACACAATCTGTGGTGGATTTCAAAATATGTTTCTATACCTCTCTATGAGTCTATGCTAGACTACTATACATTGTCAAACTTGTCCCAATTCCCAAAAGTGTACTTCAGTTGCTCGTTAGTTTTGTCACCCAACCGACATCGTTGATACAATCTCATTGATTGGTTTGTTGGTGTACTGGAAAAGAAGAAGAAAAGAAGAGAAATACATAGAGAGATAGAGAAAGGGGGAGAAAGAGAAAGAGGTGAAATTTACAAATTAGTTTTTTTTTAAAGTTTTTTATAATAATTTTAAATGATATTATGAAAACGTTATTTTTTTCATTTTCTTTTATAAGTTTTGATATATTAAGTTTTATATTTAATTAAAAGTGATGATGCGGAGTTGATCTGAAAAAATTGCATAATGAATGTACAAGTGTTATTGGCAGAATATGTCAGTTGAATTGTTAGTGAAGACATGATGATTTAACGCCCATGTGACAAAACTACAGAAGCAAGGAAGAGCAAACAATTAAGACTGGTCTAATTCATTATTACAAAGTAACAAAACACGTAACTATTTTCTTTCCCTGTTACTAAAGGTGTTTCAAGAGGGTTTAATCATTGCTTCCTTTTGCAATTGATAAACCCATGATAAATTATTATTACAAGAATTAAGATGGATTTTAAAACCCATTTCATTTTATAATTATGTTTCAAACTCGATCCAACGTCAATATTAAACAACAAGAGTTGGGATATTATATGTTTTCTCAAACCCAAATCACAATCACGCCACCTAAATGGCCAAATCCATACCCTCCTTGTATATTAAAATGTTGATATAATTTCACGTGATTTATTTTTAAAAGCTTTTTCTTATTAAAAAAATATGTTAAATGAAATAAATGGGTGTAAACTAGATTTTAGGAAGGGAAAAAAAAATGGATACGAGTTACCTCACCACCTAAAAATATGTGTCACATTCATATTTCTATATCCATCCAAGTTATATAATGAGTATAAGTTTTCTCTTTTTTTGAGAGAGAGATTGTACAAGACCATTTCCAACGGTCCGGTGAGTTTGCCTATCCTCAAACTGGTGAGATCAACTATTGGCACATCTAGATCACTTATTTCGTTAGTTGGGGTTCCGCCACTTTGGAGACGAGAAGGAAGGCATGCGTGAGTTGGTGGGTGAGGCCCAAAGAGTTTCAGTATTTTGTGTGTGTATTTTGTAATGATGTGTCCAAAAGAAGTTAAGGGAAGAGGTATTGTTGGCATGGGTACATCAGTTTAATGTCGGTTGGAGGGTGAGCTGACGTAACACTGATTTGGCAAAAACTAACGGTATCAGTTTCCACCACTATTGGAAGCAGTATAATGAAGTAGAACGGCATGAATTATAAATACCTACTTTTGAAGAAAAATATATACAAATATCACACAGATATGGTGATTACTTTAAATAAAGTTAACTATTATTGTCTTTGAGTTGTGTTTAATGAGGTCCATTATTTTTACAAAGTTTCGGGAACAAATCTTAACCATTGATCAATAAGATCTAATGGTCATAATTAATCACATATTTTATATATTGAGGGGTATTTTGGTCATTTTTTTAAAAATAAAAATATTTTTTTATTTTTTCTTTTTATTTTTTATTTTTTATTTTAGAATTTTTATTTTTTTATTATTTTTATTTTGAAGGGGTATTTTAGTCATTTCGCATTTAAATTTTTTATTTTTGTTCTAAATTTTTTTTATTATTTTTATTATTTTATTTTATTTTTTCATTAAAAAATAATATTTATTTGATAACTACGTGTATGACTTAATCACATGTTTTTTTTAGTGTAAAATCACATGTGATTGTACATTTAATCACATTTGAAGTTTTAATTCAATCATATGTGATGCAGTACATGTGATTCATTATGCAATCATATATGATTCACTATGCAATCACATTATGTGTTATTAATGAAATAATAATAATCTTTTAAAAAAATACTAATTTTTAAAAAAATAATAAAAACTTTTTAAAAAAAATAAGAATTCTAAAATAAAAAATATACTTCCTCCGATTCAAAATAAGTGATACACTTGGGGTTTCACGGTTTTTGAGGCAAAAGATTATAATGATGGTTAAATTAGATTAATTGGATGGTTAGTGGGGAATGGGTCCCACACCTTTTGAATAAAGTAAGGTTAATGATGTTTAAAAGTAAAAAGTAAGGGTAAAAGAGTCATTTCACTTTGTTAAAGTAGATAGTTAGTGGGTGTGGGTCCCATTTTTTTTGCCAAATAAGGAAACTTTTCAAAGTGTATCACTTATTTTGAATCACCCCAAAAAGTAAAGTGTATCACTTATTTTGAATCGGAGGAAGTAATTTTTTTTGAATTACCAAAATACCCCTCAATTAAAAAAATTAATAAAATAAAAAAATATTAAAAATAAAAAATAACCAAAACTTTTATAATTGCCAAATGACCAAAATACCCCTTTATGTATAAAATATGTGATTAATCTTGACCATTAGATCTTATTGATCAATGGTTGACATTTATTCCTCGAGACTTGATAAAAATAATGAACCTTATTGTCTTTACTAATAAATATTGGTTCCTACTACGTAAACAAAGAATATTACTTAATAGTCAATATATTAGGATTATAATAATCTTTTGGCTGTTAATATATTATTTTTTATAATTAATATGATTAATATTTAAAAACGTAAAATTTAATATGATAAAAATTGAACAATATTAAAGAAAACAATATTAAAAGTCTATATTTTTTAGAGTTTAGAGCCTCACACCTAGAAGTATAGGAGTCGGTCCTTAGACCGCTCCAAACCGTGACTGAAACTGACACTTTAACTTTTGTCAAATCAGCGTCACGTCAACTCACACTTCAACTGTTATTTCAACCGATATTAACCTGACATAATCATGCTAATAATACCACTTCTCTTTAGTATTTTGTGCATCACCATTTTAAAATACACATACAAAAAATATCAAATACAATAATAAATTGATTTGGATGCCACCATTTCAACTTTTAAACTTTAGTACACTGCAAAATTCAACCGAAGACTTGTTGCGGAAGAAGCCTGCCAATGGGTGAAGAAGTGGAAGACATCATCGGTTTCCAACCGACTAAACGGTTGGCATGGGCCTTCCAACTGCGCTAGCACTATTGTTGTTCTTTTTCTATATCCTCCGTTAAGGTATTTATAGAAGGGTTTTGCTAATGACAGCCCTTCACTAACATGCATAAAAAGTTTGTACATTGATTAAATAAGTAATATTCCTAAAATTCAAGGGGGTTGTCTTTTGTTATTTTGTCTTCTTAATGACAGCCCTAAGAACTGTCATTAGCATTTTCCTTTATAGAATAAAGAAAATTCAATAAAAAATCAAACAAAGGAAAATATTGGTGGAGCAGGTGCAAAATATTGAAAAAAAAAATGGAAATAAATAATGCATCAGATGATGAGTTGCTTTCATGGCAACATGCTAAACAAGATTTGTACAAGATGGATGGAAAAGAATGGAAAGATCTTTCTTAAAAAGCAAAGATAAAATGGTGTATAGAAGGTGACTAAAATTCTAAATATTTTCATGGTGTTATAAATAGGAAAAGAACACATTCGTTAATCAGAGGTGTTAAACAAGAAGGTAATTGGATTACATTCCAAGTGTTTTTTAATTGTTATGCCACTAATGTAACACCACAGTTTTTTAGAAACCATTGTTTTTTTTTTTGAACGGCAATTTTATTAAACTAGAGTCTAGCAATATGCTAGACTAAACAAAAACAAATACAAGGAATTAAAAAGGAAATTTAACCCAATCCGACCAAGAAACCTTACATCTACGGTTTTGATGGTTCAACTAATTAAAAGAGAACAAAATAACATTATCAACTATATCGGATCTTCTCAAGCTCCCTTGATCGAAAATGTAAGCATTCCTAAATTTCCAAAGTAACCAACTTACGGTGAAACCGATAACTTGAAGCTTTAGACGCCGAAAGTTCCTAGAAGAAATTGATTCACAAAAATTCCACCATTCAGAAAAGTTGGTACTATTGAAACGCCCCATGTCGCACCATTTGAAAACTTTGGACCAAACCTCTTTAGCTAAAGGACACAAGAAGATGATGTGCGATATCGTTTCTACTCCCGAGTTACAAACATGGCACAAAATAGAGGTAATTTCCAAACCTCTTCTAGAGAGGTTAAATCTTTTAGGGAGACGATCTAAAGAAAGCCTCCAAACAAAAAAATTTACCTTGATCGGAATCGAGGCGCACCATTTGGAAATATAATCTATACCCGGGAACAAAAAGTTGTTTATATGTTTCCGAGTAGATGCAACAGTGAAGTCACTTGAATCGTCAATGTTCCAACATACTTTATCAGGACCTTCTTGCAAGATAGCTCCATTAATATGAGACATTAGATTTAGCATTTGAGATTCTTCAATACCACCTCGAATATGCCTTCGCCAATTAAAATTCCAACCATCGGGAGTCAATCTATCTCTAACTTTACAAAATGGGTTCAATTCCAATTTGAATAACCGATATAGATAAGAGAAAGGGGAGTATTGCTTATCCAAATATCCGACCAAAAATTTATACTTTCACCATTTCTTAACTTGAAGTGGAGAGAATTATAATCAATAATATTAGAATCATTAAGATAATTAAGAGTACTTATGATTTGCCCCCATGTACCTTTTTTATGACGAGAGTGAACCGGTTTATTGAAACGTCTATCATCACCAAAAATAGATTGTATTACTTTGCACCAAAGATAAGATTTTTCGGTATAAAAACGCCATCTCCATTTAGTGAGTAAAGCCAAATTTAGAGCTTCAAGGCTAGGAATATCTAAACCACCTCTTTCTTTTGTTGCTAAACATAAGCTCCACTTAACCCAACTCATTTTCCTATTTGGTCCATTACAACCCCAGAAAAATTTTGATCTTAAGAGCTCCATCTTTTTTAACGTTGAAGAAGGAGCCCGAAAGAGGGACATCCAATATGTGCCTAGACTTCCTAACACCGATTTAATTAGAGTTAGACGGCCTCCAATAGAAAGCATTGACGCCTTCCAAGAAGATAGACGGTTGATCATCCGAGCATGAATTGATGTCCAACTAGCATCACGGCCCATATTAGCTGCAAGATTAAGCCCAAGATAGATAAAAGGAGGACTAGCTACGGCACATCCAGTGGATTCACCAAACTGATTTAATTCGTCCGAATCTACTCCAATACCGAACAAACTTGACTTCTGAATATTAATTTTACGTCCCGAAATAGAATAAAACTCATTCAGAACCACTAAAATTTCTTCTAGACTTTTTTTGTTCCAATCCGAAATGAAGACAACGTCATCCGCATAGAATAAGTGGGAAATAGGAACATTTTGATTTCCAATTCTACTTCACGATGTACGGTTGCTTTGCATAGCACTTTGAGATAAATATGCAACCCTTCCATAGCAATAATGAAAAGAAATGGGGACAAAGGGTCGCCTTGATGTAATCCACGGAACATAGAGAATTCTTCGGTTGGGCTTCCATTTATGAGAATTGAAAGTCTCGCAGAAGATAAAAACTCTCTAATCCAATTTCTCACTTGTTACCGAAACCAATATGCATCATTATACAATCGAGATAATCCCAACTCACCGAATCAAAAGCTTTTTCAAAGTCTACCTTAAAAAGAAGAAGCTTTTTCTTTTTAACTTTGTACCATTCAATGATTTCATTAAGAATTAATGGACCGTCTAGAATTTGCCTCCCTTTGATAAACGCGGTTTGCTCACAACTAATAAGATTATCTGTCACTTTTGCAAGTCTCAAAGCAAGAATCTTTGCAATAATTTTATACAAAAATCCAAGCAAGGAGATGGGCCGAAAATCTTTAGCAAAAAGAGGATTTGCGGTTTTAGGGATAAGAGTAATAAAAGAAGAATTGCACCCAACCGGAATTTTACCAATAGACATAAATTCATGTACCGCTTCAAATATGTCAACTTTAAGAAGATCCCAATATTTTTTTAAGAACATGAAGGAGAACCCATCGGGACCCGGGGCTTTTTCACTCCCACAACTCCATACCGCCTCTTTAAGCTCTTCCATATTACACGGTTTCTCAAGACTCTCGGCTTCCGAATCTTTTAAATGAGAAAACTGGTCATAAGAGAAATTTGGGTAGTTTGTATAAATGGAGCTGAATTTTGATTTAAAAAAATCAAAAAAATGCTTTTTAACGTTTCCCGAGTTGACTTGCCAATCACCATCAATCATAATACCTTGAACCATTTGAGACCGTCTACAGTGATTTAACATGCCATGAAAAAAAGAAGAGTTTTCATCGCCTTCTATATTCCATTTGATTTTAAGCTTTTGTAACAAATCACAATTCTCAAGCTTATCAAAATCTTTAACTTCTTTTAGCCAAAATAGACGGTTTTCAATATCTTCCGTGGAGCACACCCTTGATCCAATTTTTGATCAACTTCCTCAATGGACTTACATAAATCATTATAGTGCCCTTGTTTTTAAATTACAGAAGCGTTTAATACTAGGGAAAATACTAAGTTTGAGTTACAATCCACGGTCCATCAAATATTACAAATTAAGTAATTGTTTTACGACGGTATCACAAAATATACGGATTAATTTCAAAAATACATTTTAATAACTTTGGTCAAACTTTCCGTCGAAGCCCGACCCGATCCAAGCCTACTAACCTGAAAAGTGTCAACGATTGAGGGGTTAGCACAAAGCTAAGTGAATGGATAACACATACAAATAAATGTTAAGTACAACGAGTAACATTCATCGTCATCATCATCTTCTTCATGGCAAGTATGAGAGTACCAGAGGTTCTGCCGAACCTAAAACTATTGTTGGTCTATCAATGGTAACCGATGACCCTGTATCACACAGCCCGGTAAACCCCATTAGGTATAACAAATATACGTAAGGTCCGAATACCGCGACCATTGATACACATATGGCCAGCCGATATCCATCCGACGTTGACCTCTCCCTGTATGTGCACACAGTCATATATAATAGTCCTCAAACAATTATACCAAGTATGCATTTTTTTAACGCCGCGGACCACATAATTCACGTCGCGAACTATGGTTCGCGCCCCGTGAAGACGCTCACGATCCAGTTCTAAAATCTCTGGCTAACGTTCGTGATCGTGAACTACAGTTCGCGTCTCGAATTTCCAGTACAATCCTGAAAATCCTGCATTTTACCAAGTATGCATTTTTTAAGCCAATTGCAACTAAAACACAAGTTGGAGGTTAAATCCACTCACCTTTAACCTTCAATCCCGCAACTCAGTGGTCTAATATCACTGAGTCTCCTTCTCGGTCCCTGTAACAAGTATACCGAATTAGAAACTACTACATCGAATTGCCAGAATCATCAAATCTAACAATTAACCACACCTAACCATCAAGTCAATTAAATCACTAGTTGGCCCAAACGGGTCAAACCCCGATTATAACTATAACATTTTCTAAACCCAACCAACTAGCACATATTCACCACAACTAGCAAGTCATAAGTAATAATTCAATTTAACAAGTTCATAGCTACCAAAAACCAAGTATTTTACTTCCACAAATCACTAGTTCATCTTTTGACCCAACACATCCAATACTTAACTAGTTCATTACACAACAACACCAATACTTTACTTTTAACATACATAACTTACCAAACATGTTGTTAGTCCCGTGATAAGTGATTAATAATACTTATACAATTCCTCTTATCAAATAAAATTATGAACACTCAACAATATATGAACTCTTCTTTATTTAATCAAAAAAGATTTAACAAAGTACAAGTAGTTGCGGAATAGCTAAGAACAAGAATCCTAACTGAACTACTTGTGAGAGATAGACAAGAGTTAATTACACAAATGGTCCTTTAAGATGATACCACATTGCAAGTGTGGTCCTAATCTTTTAATTTCGACAATCTTAGTCCTTTAAGATTACCGATTTTGCACGTTTGGTCCTTTAGGCCAAACGGTGTTAAATTTTCCCGTTAAGTGACCTCATGTGCAATGCACATGAGGGTATTTTTGTCTTTTCCCATTTAATTTTTACATAAAATTAAAAACTATATATAGATACAATTTTTTATGCATGATGTACAACCATCTAAATATAAATTACAACCAAAATTTTATGTACAACTAAAGTTGCACAATGTGCAACCTTAACATATAGCCGCCCTTTTTCTCTCAAAACACACACACTAAGGTGCGATTAGTGGGTGTAAATTTGGAGGTGGCCGGATTCCAGCCATTCTGGCCGGAGAAGAAGCCTGATTTTCACTCATCCTGCTCGGAATCATCTCCTCTACAAGATTATGAAAGGTCCTCGTTCAAATCGCAACAGGAAACCACGAGAAATCACGTTTTCGCCATGGCTTGAAATAGACGAAACTGTGGCAGCGGCAGATTCCGGCGTTTCTGGGCCGTTAGACAACCATCAATCGACTTAGAAGGGTCAACTTAGTGGGATACACCTGCAATTCAACTGGTTGTGCCCTCTGGAGCGACGAAATTGAATCTGCAAATGCGGCCGTTTTTTAGCCCCCGTCGGAAAACAGTCTGGTTCTTACAGGCTCTGCTATGTCACCGGAACTTGCCTCTTTCGTTCGTAACACCCAAATGAAGAAAACCCTGCAATCGATTGCTGCTAGGAACCCTTTAGCACCGCCACCGTCTGAAAATATTCCTGCGATTCCGACAAATTCCGGCCAAGTTCCGGCAGCCGGTAAAATTGCAGGGAGGGGGCAGATGGTGGTCGTGATGCCTAGAATTTGTTTCTGCCTCAATGTTTTCATAATTCAAACACATAACTAACCTAACGCAAATTAAGAGATGAGCAGTCAAGAGGATGGAATTTAGGGTTTTGATTTTGGGGAAGAAGATGAAATGTATATGTTCAAGTGGGTGTGTACCTAATGCATAGATAGTAGTACATATATTTTATTTTTATTTTTTTGTAAAAAGTAAATGGGAAAAGACAAAAATACCCTCATGTGCATTGCACATGAGGTCACTTAACTGAAAATTTTAACATCGTTTGGCCTAAAGGGCCAAACGTGCAAAATCGGTATCTTAAAGGACTAAGATTGTCGAAATTAAAAGATTAGGACCACACTTGCAACGTGGTATAATCTTAAAGGACCATTTGTGTAATTAACTCGATAGACAATTACAAAACTGCCTAAGACAAGTATTGATTAACAAATAATCAAACACAAGATCAGACATTGTGATTACTATGATTCAATTAATGAAACAAGTAAAGCAAACGGTATCACTGAAAATGTTTATCACTTTGCTTTTCGGAAATTTGCTAAGTATGTATTGGCAAAGTGAAAAACGTTGTTTGGTTGTGCTCACATGAATTCGTCCATTGTGTCTTCTATTTATAGTGTTAAGAAGACGTGACAGCTAAGGAATGTCAAAATTTATCCACATGAAAGAATTCCGTTGGTGCAGAGGGTATTTCATGCGATGAGCACTACTAACGGAATTCTGACAGTACTCTATGTCGCCTTGTGATCCCCGAGATCTTCTAGAGGATTTGCATAGGATTCCCTTTGTCAGCGACACACGATCTTGTGTAACACTTGTGTCTTTCTGTGTCACTTGAAGCTTCAGACATTGATATATGCTTCAGATCACCATGAGTCTTCATGTACTCATGGTTGTTCAGGTACTGGGCAAGCTTCAGTGACCTTCACTAAGATTGGTACTTAGAAAAGTATTTGTCTTCAAGACTCAATGTTATTGTCAAGTGTACGCTGAACCTACTTCGACTATCTGAACTATTGATCAGTCTCTGATTCCGCACGGGGAACTGATCGTTACTTCTGTTGTTGTTCAGATAGTGTAGCCAAGTAATGAGAATCCGAACAAATCAGATTCTCACTTACTCACAATCTGAAGAACTGATTTTTAGATTGTCTTCTAACTATTGTTTGTTTGTCTTCATTAAATCCCTTAATATAGGGGTTGCTTTAAGCGACCCAACACATGTTATAACACAACAACAATCATCAAAACCTCAAGAAGTCATAAGTTTGATAAAACTCATCTTCTCCAAACCTCCATTAATGGAGCTTGGAGGTAAGTTTCACCAACACTAGGTTTGCTTCATCAATTAACCACACAGTACATGTAAAAACTTGTATAAACATGTAATATAATAACTAATACAAGATCCATCCACAAAACATCAAGAATCATAAACCCTAGTTTTAGCCAAAACTCAAGAACTTCAAGAAAAACCAAGTTAAAAAGTGAGTATGACTATAAGTAGGAATAAAAGATAGGAACATATATAATTACTCCAAATTTTTTTTATGTCTATAAAGTTATTACGAAAACCTTCGAAAAAATATAATTCTCACATGAAGTATTTCCTGGTTTTTCTGAATGTCACCTTCTGAATTACCGTTAAATTCCCCTTTTGTTCGGTATTTCTGTTTTTTCTGATCGGTCCTCTCTCTTTCCCTCCTCCCGTTTCTCTCTCTACAATCTTGCAACTCCTACCCTCTAATCTCTCATTTACGGTCTTGTTACATTTTTTGCATGCATGGTTAGATAACTTCTTGATTTTTTGAATTTATGGGTTGGAAGGAGAAAAAAAATCCCAAATTGGTTGTTCGTTTATTATTAATGTTTATCTGTGATTTTAATTTGGTATATAAATATTAATTAATTTCATGCACCTTTGTTTATAGGTTTGTGGGAAGGAAGTGTAGAGAGAAAGAGGAATGGCATATAAGGTGGATCATGGGTATGATTACTTGTTTAAGATTGTATTAATCGGGGATTCGGGAGTCGGGAAATCAAACATTCTTTCTCGGTTTACTCGGAATGAATTCTGTTTGGAGTCTAAATCCACCATTGGTGTCGAATTCGCTACAAGGACTCTTCAGGTTCGTTAATTGGCCTCTTCAAACCTTTTTTTTTTTTTTTTGCGTATTTTATCTTGAATTGAAACTATAAATATGTGATTTCACTTCTACACCATAATTTTTAGCTCATACACCATATAATGCACGTTTTTACAGCTAATAGTACAAACTATATCAAGTAATGGTTGTTGTGAATACAATAAAGCTTATGGGTGTAAAAACCGTCCCCTCAACTATATCTTTGGTAGCTATAATTAGGTATTGGCTTTTATGTGGATCATGTTTATGCTAATTTAATACATTCTGATATCGATTTTGTTTAATTATGGGGGTAATTTGTCCAAAAAAACTATAATGAAAACCCTTCTTGTTTATGCAGAAAAAGGGATTGTATAACATATTCAAATATATAGGTCTCTCCCTATATATTTTATCAAAAGGGTATTTTAGTCATTTCATATGTACCATTACGATATTACCCTTTTACGATATTACCCTTCTATATTCTTAAGTTTATACAAAAGAGTTTATCAAATGTCTCGAGAGCCGCTAAACAAAGTCCAAAAATGAGGATCATTTGTAGGTAAATAGCGAATTTAAACGCGTGTATGGTTATCACTTGGTGGGCCACCTCATGTCAAAAAAATTATGGCAAAAAAAGTCTTAGTGAAAAATATTATATGGTGCCCGATCAAAAAATTTGTAAAAGTCCGGTTGAATTTTGTTAACGACAAACCTTTAAAAGTTATTACATATTTTAATAACTTGTATTTTAATGAATGGAGGGGTATACTGAGTTGAATATTAATACAATGCAGGTTGAGGGTAAAATAGTAAAAGCACAAATATGGGACACAGCCGGTCAAGAAAGGTACCGAGCCATCACAAGTGCTTATTACCGAGGAGCCGTGGGTGCACTCCTGATCTATGACATAACCAAGGCTCAGTCTTTTGAAAACGTGCAACGGTGGCTCAGGGAGCTTAGGGACCACGCGGACTCCAACATTGTGATCATGTTGGCTGGAAACAAAGCCGACTTGAGCCACCATCGAGTGGTTCAAGAAGCCGAGGGCCAAAAGTTAGCCGAGCAAGAAGGGCTCGTGTTTCTAGAAACTTCTGCACTCGAGGCATTGAACGTGGAAAAGGCGTTTCAAATGATTTTGTTGGATATTTATAAGATTATAAGTAAGAAAGCTTTGGCTGCTCAAGAGGCAGCATCTTCTTCTACTTCTATTCCTAGCCATACAACCACTATCAAAGTTGGTGATTATGATAATAACTCAAGGAAAGGATGTTGTTCTAATTAGATGAAAAGATAAAGTTATATGGAAAATCATATATTATGTATATGTTTGTTCAAGATTTTACAAAGAAAATCAAAGAAACATATATATTTATTATAGAGAGAGAGAGAGGTATATTCTTTTTCTTTTTTTGTTATGTGTAAAGTTTAGAGCATTGGGGTTTTTTTCTTTCTGGATGTATTTTTTGTTATAATTTACATTTGTAATTTATGATTTTCAAATTTATATTAGCATGAAATATTCTTATTGCATCAAAACATAATAAATATTAAATTCTCCATGTTACTTTGCTACAAACCATAGGTAAATAGTTAAAGGTTACATTCCAAAAAGTTCATAAACACATTCAAATAGAAAATTCACAATACCAATTACATAAATATATTCCTTTTAAGTTTTAGAATCCATAAATCGTTGATAAATTGATGGTGCTTGTTTAAGACCGAATGGTAATACATTCCATTCATGATAAAGAAGATGAATGAGGATATTTATTAGATACATTAGTTAATAAAAACAATATGGTTAAAAAAGATGCTATAAGGAGAATTAATTTTACCTTGTCCGAAGTAAACAAAAACAACTCCCGCCATTTTTCCGCACATTTATCTCCAAAATGACCCCATAAAAACATGGTGTCATTTGATCATTATGATCCTCAAGAGCTACTTGTGCATGTATAAATCTATAAATAACAAAAAAATAAAATAAAAACACGAAAAGTCACATAGGGATACTTCCCATGAGTCGGATATGATCAAGTGTTCTTCTTAAACGATATGTATTCACAGCTGCATTAGCAGCCCAAAAACCTCCTCCATATGCTGGTGATGCATCATGAGCTATTTGATGCATGAAAAATTCACCTAATTTGTTTTCAGTTCTTGATTTCCCGCCTTTTTTATGATGATGATGATGATGATGTCATTTTTTTAATCCGAGCATGATTTCTGCTTCGAGCGACATATATGAAAGCACTTGACAGATACCTTCTTCTACCTCAGGGTTCAAGTTTCTGTAACCTATGAAAAAATGGAACTTTTAATCTGGGATCAAGATGAAATGTCAAGATTCATGTTTGTTTTATAAATCTTGAAAAAACAAATCAAAACTTTGCTAATTAATCAATTAAAAAAAAAAAATCATGTTTTTTCGATTCTTGAGCAAAAAACAGATTTTTGAAAAAAATGGAACTTTTAATCTGGGATTATGATGAAATGTCAACCTTCATGTTTGTATCATAAATCTTGAAAAAAATCAAAACTTTGCTAGTTAATTGTTAAAAAGTCATGTTTTTCGATTCTTGAAGAGCTAAAAACAGATTTTTCCAAAAGCTGAAACTTTTAATCTGGGATTAAGATGAAATGTCAAGATTCATGTTTGTATCGTAACTCTTGAAAAAAAAAATCAAAACTTTGCTAGTTAATCGATAAAAACGTCTGTTTTTTGGATTCTTGAAGAGCAAAAAACAGATTTTTGCTTGTTAGTAAGACTTTAATTAGGAAATAATATATATTCAGATATGGTAATCAGACTCAAATCTGTTATTTAACGGTTACTAAAAGAAATATGTAATGTTTCATTAGTTACCATTAAGACGTAACCAGCCATGCATTAACTCGTGAGCAAGAATGGTCCCAGTTAGTAACCTGCAAAATTAAAACAAGAATAATCTAAAAAATTTAATTAAACGATTAGAAATTTGTATGCTTTAAAAATAGAATTTGGCTGATTTTCAAGTTGTTTGACCCGTTTGACCCGTATGAAATAAAACACAAACCAAATTGACCCCTAATAATAGTCATAAATAAACCACCTTGGAAGACCATACAAAACAAGAATTGCAGTAACTTCACATCTGCGAGTCAGCTTCTGATGTTGACTTCTCATTCCCACCGACCGATGACCACCAATTTTAGGCCTTCTCAATATCTACAAAAAAAAAATAAAAAAAATTAGTCTAAAATATTCAAAGTAACAACCAACAAATATTAAGTTGTTCCAAGTACGTACACTTGTAACAGTTTGGTCTTCAGAAGACATAAACCCCTTGTCTCAGGTAAATGACGAAACCCCTAAATATAATGAGATTATAATTAAATCAAAAGAATATTAGTAGCAAAAACAATATGGCTTAAAAAAAATAACATAAATCGTCCTTGTGGTTTGTATGAAACTATGGATTTCATCTGTCGATTTTTTTATATTACACATACAGTCCCTCACTTTGAAACTTGTACCATTAACAGTCCCTAAAAACGTAGCAGCCTTTTTTGGCATTACAAGTTTCAAAACTAAGGACTATCAGTGTAATATAAAAAGACAATGGACGAGATTTATAGTTTCATACAAACTACAGGGATGATTTATGTAATTTACTCAAGAAAAAGAAAAGAATTGATTAATTACATTTTTCTCCCCTACAATAGCATCATTAAGAGCATGTCGTTCAACTAGAAGCATTGGAATTTGTTGATCAAGTTTCATATTCATTCCTTCATAATTAAATGATAAAGCGGTTGGCAATAGCCTGTATCCATCATTGCAGATTCCATGCATTCTAAGCATAAACTCCTTCCATCTCCTAAAGATGAAGTATATCGTACGTTTACAGACTACAAAATGACAAAAATATAAATTTAAAAAAATAAAAAATAAAGTGAAAATGGTGTAAATAAATGGAACTTGAAACTTGGTGTCAACACAAATCTATGCCGAAAAAAAAAAATAACGAAAATGAACCTAATAATAATAACTTAGACGTGAAATACCAATTCTACCCTCCATTTAAGTGCATCTTTATATTATTAAAAGTGATTAAAAGGGTATGACTATTATTATTTAATATTTAAAATTGTTATTTGTTTTTTTAAATTTGTTAAAGATAGGTTCACTTTTTGTAATTTTATAATTTTCCAGGATAAATTTTGAAAGTTGTAATATCAGTAAAAAAAATGATACCTCCAATCGTTCATAGCTACAACATCGAGCTGTATTATCATGCTCATGTGCAGGACAATACTTTTGGGACCAAAACGGGTGGCATCGATACTCAATCAATCCAGATCCATTTATGGAATCTATAAAAATATATAAAAATAAATAATAATAATAATAATAATAATAATAATAAATATAATAATAATAATAATAATAATAATAATAATAATAATAATAATAATAATAATAATAAAACTATTACACTTGTTTATAACTGTGATACTCATTTAAAAATCATAATTCATCTGGTCTTTTTAAATTTATAAATCTTGTTTCATGAAATCGAGATAATTAAATTTAAGCATAGTTTTGCTTACAAATTGAAAGCAGACTTCACATTTGGGATGAGTCAACTCTTTGAAGCAGGTCTTATGATATACATCTTTCCCTGATAAAGAGAACTGAATCAACAAAAAAATAAATAAATAAATAACTAATAAGACCTCACGCTAATAGTCAGCACCATCATTTGTCCAGAAAGAAGTATGTCACTTATTAAATGAGATATAAGCTTATATTAAGGAAATGTATTTCGGTTAAATCGACCCATTATCAGGTCAAAAGTCACTCAAAGAAAAAATGATTAATTATTGTAGTAAAAACAGAGAAAATTACCTGGTGTTCAGTGATTGGGTAAGCACAAGCCCTACAACAAAAGCACTCTGGATGAAAAAACATTCCCATACATCCTAAGTAAATACTGTAACCGATGTCCCGATTGCAGCCGCCACATAGTCTGCAATTTATAAATAAATAAAAAGATTAATAAAAACTTATATCATATATTGATCACTTATTTAATATAATATGAGGGAAACAGAAAAATATAAGTACCTATATCCCACGGGATTATATTCATTAGATACATATGGAGGAGATGTTGGATGAAAATCATCATGATGCGGTTTTGCTGCAAGATCTTGGTCATTTCTCGGTTGCCAGCTGTACCTTGAAAAGGTTAAAAAATCAAAATGTTTATATAAAATTGAAAATAAATTGGATTAGAGGTTTAAATTAATAATATATTTACCATTTGGATTCTTTACACCTTCGCCTAAAGAAAGTGCAATCGCTGGATCTAATTCTTCCTTTTCTTTATCACTCCTTGAACGATCATCCTATCAATTTCTTATTTATTAATAGTAGTAATTGTGATAATGAAAACCATATAAACTTTATTAATAAGGAGGAAAATAGTATTTACCAATGCTCTAACGGGAGCACGCAATACCATATTTTCGTCTCCAATAAACTGAGGGTTTCCACCATGAACTGACCCGCGGTTCGACCCGTTTTTGAAAAGCTTACTCAGCCATTTCATAAATGGGGATTTCCTCTCTGCTTGTGAAGAAATAAAGTCCCCTGCTTTAACAATCTATGTTACATAGTTAGATACATTATACATACACAATATGGAAAATATGATTGATCTCCAAACAAACATCAAACGTATTTTACTAACAAATACAAGAATCTAATTATATCAAAAGTGGAAAAAAATGTTTTTTTTTGCGAATTACAGATTTGAACTTCATTCAAGCATTTCATCAAACAGTTTGCAGGCGTAATCATAAAACCCGGAAAACAAACACTGCCAGATCGAAATTGCTATTATTTTTCATACCAGATATACAAGGCTGAGCGAGGTGGGTGACGTTCCCAGAACAAGCCATGATCGGTCAAGAATTCGAAAGAATTAAATCGGAAAAAAGGAGTAATATGGTGATAGAGACTGCAGAAAGAGAGGAATGGGGAGAAGAATCATTTGATGGTAAAAAAAAAGCTAAATATTTTGATAAAAAGGAAAAGAAAAAAGGGGGAATCTCTGATGAAAGGTAGAGTTTAGAGATAGATAGATTTTTGGGTTGTGTAAAGCGATTTACAGACAGATAAGCAGAGAATCTGGAAGTAAAACAGTTTTCTGAACGGCCGAGAAATCAAACTCAAAAAATCAAACTCTTTTGTGTGTGTAATTGGGTGAAAGAGAAGAAGAATGTAGGCTGGTAGGGTTGAAGATTAGGAACTATTTTTGTGTATGAAAACCAGCTTTTGAAAGAGATTTTTGCCGGCAAAAAGGAACGGATATAAATCACAACGCCACCTTCATTCATTCCTAGTTTCAACTTTCAAATGTGTTTCCCTATCCGAATATTTTATTTTCAACGACACAATCCTTAAATTTATATCATTTTTGTCGGACTTAAACACAACCTTATAAAACACTGGAATATTAGTATGACATTCCCTATCCAAATATTAATATAGAATGTACACTATAAATAATGTTGGGTTAATCGGTTTATAATCATGGGTCAGTTGTTGTCCACTTTATGAGTGGGTGTTAGTTTAAAAGAGTGTTGACTTAGTTTGTAGTCTTTTAATTGTTAAACGTGGGTACACGTCCAAAGAGATTTCCAGTTTTTTAGGATAGTTAGTTAGCTTTGTTTATTATTTAAATGCTTGTACGTATGTGAAAGAATGTGTGGAATTAATTGAGTTTCTTGTATCCCATTGTTATTTGAGTTATCCTCAAAATGGAGTCTGACGTTTTCTTATTTATTCCACCAAAGATATTTTCTAGTTATTGATCATATGCATGCGATATATGTTATATGTGCATTTAATATCTTTAGTTTATTTCCTTCATTTGGTATCAGAGCGGAATCGATCGAAGGGAAGTTATAAGTAATCAGTAGGTCCTTTAAGTTCTAGTGATCAAAGGGTAGCGGAGACGAGTCGTGATTCCGGCCAAAATCAGCGGGCTTGTTAACCCAGATTTGATCAAAGAACAAAGGAAGATAAGGCAACCAGAAGTTGTTAATCAAAGGCGAAAAAAAACAGCGGGTAAAAGGTAGCAAAAGGAGGTTGCAGATAATCCTTTTAAGCAGTGTTTTTTTGTTGATTAACCTTGGTAGTGCAGAAAAATGGCTCCACCAAAAGATCAAACGGTAGCTACCGTCAAGGAGGGCAACACTATCTCTCTTCAATATCCGGTGTTGTCATCAACAAACTACACCGTGTGGGCTATGAGGATGCGGGCTATTTTCAATGTTCATGGAGTGTGGGAGACAATCGAACCCGGAGTCATGGATGCGAAGAAGAACAACATTGCAGTTGCACTTTTGTTTCAAAGCATACCTGAGGAGCAGACAATGCAAATAGGAAATCTCGCTACTGCAAAGGAAATGTGGGCTACTCTAAAAACCCGTCATTTGGGTGCGGATCGGATTCGGGATGCAAGGCTTCAAACTCTAATGGGGGAGTTTGAAAATCTGAAGATGAAAGATCAAGAAGTTGTAGATAACTTCGCCAACAAGTTGTCCGAATATGCTTCTCGAGCCGCTTCACTTGGCTCGGTTATAGAAGAAACAAAATTGGTTAAGAAATTTCTTAACGGGTTACCAAAACGTTTTATTCATATGGTGGCTTCTATAGAACAGGTTGTAGATTTGAAGACCATCGGTTATGATGATGTTGTGGGCCGCCTTAAAGCTTATGAAGAAAGGATCAAAGTTGAGGAGGTGCATACCGAGCAAAATCAACTTTTATTTGCAAATTCGGATGAAAAAGCAAAAGAAAAGGAACATAGGTGTGAGCATTGTGGTTGTGGAAACTCGAATCGTGAAGACTATGGACGTGGCCGAGGTGGAGGTCGGGTGTCCGGAAAAGGTCGAGGAGATGGTCGAGTACAACGAGACAAGAGCCATGTGAAGTGCTACAAATGTAATGAGCTCGGGCATTACATATCGGAGTGTCCAAAATGGGAGAGACAAGAGGTGAACTTGATGGAAGAGGAACCGGCCCTACTATAAACGAGTAGTATGAACGAACCGATTAAGGAGGTGATTGTTGGGATTAATTGGTTCGTTACACATGCTTGGCTAGAAGTTGTGTTGGATTTAATAAGTGTTTTTATTTGTTATAGGTCTTATTAAATGTTTATTAGTTAGTTTTTAATTTTGTAGTCTAGGATTGACTAAATCTCAGTATGTGTCGTTAGGAAGCAAAGAATGGGTCATGAGCTTGTACCGGTTCTTTAGGTAAGTTAGTGGGTAGGTTTTTAGATGCTATTTTGATGCATCACATGGGTCAAATAAAGGCTATATATAGCCTTACTTCTATTAATAAAATAAGGGGATTTAGTAGTACTTGTGTTCTTTCTCCTGCATATTTACACACATCTCGACAGTAGCTTTCATATTTGAAAGTTATTCAGTTTCTCATCAAAGGTTTAGTTTTTAATAGTGAGGTTTGAGAGTGTGTTTTGCTTTTGATTTCCATAAATGGAACAACTGCAAGGTCTCTAGTTTTGGTTGACGGTGGTCATACGGTATAGGTCGTTTGTGGCTAGCTATCAAGGTATGTCTTAAACAGTGTGGGGCTCTCAAGAAGGACACTCGGACCGAGCCAAGGATAAAAATCACACGGGGTTGTATACATTGTGGCTTTGGCAGTTCGCATCGGGATGGCTTTGGGCGGGACCGGGGAGAGGTCGGATTGTCCGGATGAAGTCGGGATGGTAATGAATGTGTCCAAGATAAAAGTCACGGGAGATGGTACAAGTGTGGTATGCATAAACCGATTAAGGGGGTGATTGTTGGGTTAATCGGTTTATAATCATGGGTCAGTTGTTGTCCACTTTATGAGTGGGTGTTAGTTTAAAAGAGTGTTGACTTAGTTTGTAGTCTTTTAATTGTTAAACGTGGGTACACGTCCAAAGAGATTTCCAGTTTTTTAGGATAGTTAGTTAGCTTTGTTTATTATTTAAATGCTTGTACGTATGTGAAAGAATGTGTGGAATTAATTGAGTTTCTTGTATCCCATTGTTATTTGAGTTATCCTCAAAATGGAGTCTGACGTTTTCTTATTTATTCCACCAAAGATATTTTCTAGTTATTGATCATATGCATGCGATATATGTTGTATGTGCATTTAATATCTTTAGTTTATTTCCTTCAAATAAATCATGGATTTCGCTATGGTTAAAACAATTTTTTTTGCTTTTTCTAACGTATGTTCTAAGATACACATTAGTAAGTTGCATTTAGTGAGTGATTATTTTCTAATATGTCTTGAATAATATTACTAAACTCTAATTTATGCCATTTTAGAACATGCATTAAATATAATTTTTGATTTTAATGAATATTTGATGTTTATTGATTGTACATAAGGTATGAACTGAAGCATACATTAGAATGTTTTTTACCTTTATCATAAATATATAACTTCGGGGCCAACCGTTTTGGAGGAAATGACTTTACGAATATGGTTATGTTTTTCAAAATGGGTGGACCCACTTAGCGGGTCACTGATTTGGTTTGGAGTCAACATTGCCTTCCCTAAGTTTATGACACCATCAACTAAATATCTGCATCTTTACTACTACGTATGTCTATTTGCCTATTTGGGATCTTAGCAAAGGTTAATTTTTACCCAATATACTTACTATTTTGATAAATATTTATGTTTAGAAAAAATGACAACCCGAGGTCTCAAATTTACGACTTTCGTGTTATTAACAAGGAGCTCTAACAAACTAAGCTACTAGGATAAATTTTGATTATTTGACTACTAAGATAAATTTTGATTATTTGACTGTAGTTATTTATATATCAAATTATCATTATTAATCCTTAAACTTAAATCATTCTATTTACCAACACCTACCACTATAATCATTAACGCAATGCCGCCATCACCGTACCATCATTATCGCAATTGCAAAATATAGTTATAGAGTATCCTCTGGAGCATTGCACGCATACTGTCAACGAAAACCATACTTACAGCATGACATAGAGAGAATTCAGATGTATTTGTTAAAATTGACAAAAAATAATTTTACCACAACATACATCGTCACTTATTTTTCTCTTATCTTACTCCTTATTAAAGCATTTAGGACTTCTAAGTATAGAAGGCCTTAAACTTAAACTTAAACTTATTTCTACTTTTTGTAACATCTTAAACACCACAAAAATAAAAAAATATATATTGCTTGCAGGATTCAAACCCAAGACCATTTGAGAATTAGGAGTGTGTGCTAACCACTTCATCTATTTAATACTTTGCTTTATCCCATCAACTAATATCATATAACTTTTTACTTCAACATAGCTCAAACGACCCATATTTAAAAAAACGCCAATTGCACTAACAATTGCTGACTGATAATTCTAACTATTTCAGACAATACCAGTTTGATCTGTCTGTTGTTTCATTAGTAAATTGAATTTTAATAATGGCACGTGTGAACATATTGAGTTATTTAACCATAATGACATGTTTCACCAAATTAATAAAATTGACACGTTTTACGTAATTATTCTTTCCAGACCGTTAACAACACCTGATCGCCGTAAATTATAAATACCGAGTACCCGCCGCCGCTTTGTGCGGGTACCCTGCTAATTTTATTTTATGCGATTAAGCCTAGTATTTTTTAAACTTAATTAAAGTAAGTAGAATCTTAAAAGAAAATAAACTAAAACAAAAATAAAAATCTGAAGCGTGTAGGTGGCCATCATACCTGGTAGTTTTAATTCCACTTAGGGGCTTTTGATTTTCGTACTTCAATTCCAATTTTACAGAAACAAAACTCGAATCTCGATCATATTTCATTGTCATAGCCATTAATGACTTGCTGAAACCTCCATTTCTTCTACTTCTCCTTCTTCATTTCTCACTCATAGGCACAATTCAATGGCGGAGTCTTCCTACACCACCCTTCCTACTAGCCACTTGCCTGGTTCTGTTCCGGTATGTAGACTGTTTGACTACAAAATTTGCCCTAATTTATGAACACTGTTACAAGTCTTTGCTACCGATTGATGTCCTAAATTGATCGATTATTTTCCATGTTTGCGATATGATGTGAAGTAATTACTAATTAGATAGTGAAAATTACTGATTCCTCTATAGTTTATTGCTTTTGCTTTAAATTTGTGTTCTAATTATAGAAATATGATCTGAACTGTGTATTAGATAAACATGTATTATAGATAAATATGTATTCATTTGTATCTTGTATTTATCTCTCCTTTATTGTAGGAGTTATCTTTGTAACATGTTTAGTATAAATACAAAGCTCTCACCTCACATTGAGGTGTGGTTAATTTAATATCATCTTATATGGTATCAGCCTAACAACCCTATTCTCCCTCTCTCAAAAATTCGGCGCCTCCCCTAACCCTATTCCAGCCGAATTAATTTTTTCCTGGAACCTCATCATGTCGACTTCTCAAGATGGTGTCTTCCCTATGAACACCCTTCTCCACATGATTCCCATCAAATTGTGTTCTACCAATTACTTATTAGGGAAGAACCAAATGTTTCCCCTCTTTTCTTATCAAAAACTATTACCTCAAATTGATGGTACGGCTGATGCTCCATCCGCAACAATCGAAATTGATGCGAAATCCGTGACTAATCCAGCGTACACAACCTGGATCGATCTCGATCAACGGGCTCTTATTCTCTTGAATTCGTCCCTCACCGAGGAAGCTGCAGCAGAAACATTGGGTCTTAATTCTGCCCGATCGATCTGGTTAGCCCTTGAGCATGCTTATAGGAACTCGTCTGTTGAGAGAATCCACTCTCTCCGTGATTCTCTTCGCAACATGACGAAAGGTACCTCCTCCGTGTCTGATTACGGGCGAAATTTCAAGGCTGTTTGTGACAAACTCGCCGCTATTAGGCACCCTGTTGATGATATGGATAAAATCCATTGGTTTGTTTGCGGTTTAGGGCCTTCGTTTGAAACTTTTTCGGTGGCAATTCGTACAGCCAGACCCTCACCTTCTTATCGTGACTTGTTGTCCCAAGCAGAAAGTCACGAGATGTTCTTGACATCTCTCCATGGATCCGCTGCTCCTGTTGCCGCCTTCATGTCGGAACACACTAAATCCTCTAATAACCGAGGTGGCAGACAATATTCTCGAGGTGGTTCTAGTCGTGGCTCTACCTGTAACATCCCAAAACCCGGCCTAGTAGTTTATTGACCTTAAGGTATCTTATTAAATGATTATCTGATTAAATGCTTAGTTAATTTAATTGGCCTGCTGTCCTTTGCGGTATTTTAACCAAGGGGTTAAAATACCCGACTTGTGATTTATTTGGAATGAAAACGTGATTTTTATATATTTGGATTCCTTGTTAAATATCGTTTCCAGAAATGCTTTCGTTTTTAAAATTGGAGGCCGTCTGCTATTTTAAATAAATTAATTACGAAAGAGACTTTTCAGACATATACTGTTTAATTGAAAGAAAAGACAACAAGGGGGTCCCACCACCCTTGTTGACCGGCCAAGAGAGAGAGGAGGGTAAATCCCTCTTCACTCTTCCATTTGAAAAGCCTTATCCACTATTCCATTGCACCCATTTTCTCCCTAAAACCCCATACTTGTTCTTGAGCTCAATATTGTTGATTCTTGGTGCTAGAGTCCGAATTTCACACTCAAGTTTGTGTAGAAGAAGTCTAGAAGTAAGTCTCATCCTTTCCTTGGTTTGTTCTTGGTATTCTTGAGCTAGAGTTTGAACTAGGGTTTATGTAGCTTGATGATTTGTTGGTGAATCTTGTTATGGATGTTGTTTTATGTGTTTGTGCAAGCTTATACATCATTTGTATGGTTGATTGTTGAAGGAAGACAAGATTTGGTGAAAATCACCTTCAACCTCCATTAATGGTGGAAGTTGAAGGTGGGTTTTGACAAATCTTGGATTTCTTGAGTTTTGGTTGGATAGAATTGTTTATTAGGTTGTGAAATCATGTTTGGTAAGTTATGGATGGTGAAAACCTAGTATAGTTGATTGTGTGAATTTATCTAGTTGGTGTTTGGGTCAAATTGATCAACTAGTGAACTTGGAAGTATCATACTTGAAATTGTGATGATTATGATCTTGATGGAATTGTTAAATGATTGTGAATTGCTAGTTATAGATTAATTGCTAGTTGATGGAAATATGGAAGTGTTAGGATCATATTCGGTTTTTGGCCCGTTTGGATCAACTAGTCGTGAATACTTGATAAATGGTCAAAATGATCAATTGTATTGATGAAGGATTTGTGCTAGTTGTAAAGGTCATAAAATGTGCATTTTATGAGTCTTGTGTGATTAGTTGTAGCAATTGTTGATTTTGACAATTCGGTGGATTATCACTAACTCGGTATATTGTTGACAGGAACCGGGAAGGATACTCAGTGATACTAGCTCACTGAGTTAAGGAATCGGAAGTTGAAAGGTGAGTGGATTCGACCTACAACTCGGGTTTCGGTTATTTCCTTTGGTATTGGCTTGTTGGTGAAAAATTGCAGGAATTACCAGACGTGGAGAGTTCACGACGCGAACTCCACTTCGCGTCGTGAAGTAGCTCCAGGGAAGTTGGTCGATGGTCGCGAAGTAGTTCACGATCAGAGTTCACGTCGTGAACTCTAGTTCGCGATCGTGAACTGGAGTTCGCAATCGGGAACTCTGTTGTGACGTTTTTCGCGGTGTTTTTCGTGGCTAGTTTACTTGTTATGTATGTCTAGTGTTAGGGAATACCATACATGACTATGTGCACAATCGGGATGAGGTCAGTGTCGGATGGATAACGGCTGGGCACAGTGTATCGACTAATAGGGTATCTGACCTTACCGGTATGCGTTACATGGTTAAGGGGAGGGAGTTGCCCGGGTGTTGGATACAAAATGCTATCGGTTACCGTGGTTTTGGCCGACCATGGTTTAAGGCCCGCAAAGCCGCCGATCCTCTCAAATAAGTGATTACCTAACCGGAGATGTTCTTTAACTTCCGTGTTTAAGTGTTTAGTGTAGTTTGTAGTGTTAGGAATTCATTCACTTAGCTTTTGTGCTAATCCCTCCCTTATTGACACATTTCAGGTTGGATAGCTTGAACGGGTCGGGCTTGGACGGGAAGTTTGACCATGCTTAAATTATATATTTTGTAAAATGAGCCGTGTTTAGTAATACCGTCTTCTTAACTAACTTTGGTTGTAATATTTTGTGGGACCACGTTTTGTAAACCTAACTAACTAGATGCTTCCGTACTTAGACTAATACTTAATTGCCTTTCAAAAACAAAAAAAAAATGCGGTGTTACAACTTGGTATCAGAGCTTCGGTTTGGCGATGGATACATGGGGTTGGTGTTCCATTCCCAAATCGTGGCTCGTGTGTTGGTCAAACCTTCCGGTCAAAGGGGATTAGAGCGAGTGTGAATCGGGTTTAGTAGTTAGTATATGTGTACTAACGCGTTAAACTAAGTCTTGGTGAGATGTTGTGTTTTGTAGCAGGAATGGCTACGGATGGAAACACCTTGGATAATGTCCCACCAAACACGAACCTTGGAAATGATGGAGCAACGGGCTCGGGGGGTGATGAAATACCGAATGAAGAATATATCGTGTTGTTGGAGACACGAAACATGGGACTTGAGGATACCATAAGGGCTCTCCGCCAAAGCCAATCGACTGAGCCGCGACCCGAGGCTCGGTCTACCTTGCCACCCCCAACCCAAGTGAATCCACCCCCACATTTCACTCAAACTACTCAAAATCCCGTCTTTCCCCGAAATGACTCCTCATCTCCCAATGCAAGCATACCACAACCGCCACCCACCCACACCGTACCATTTGCCAATGCCCAACACCAACAATTCTTCTACCAACCTTTCCCGATCGAGAAGAAACCGTGCACTTACAAGAACTTCCTTGATTGTAAGCCAACCGAGTACCGGGGAAGTACCGACCCGGCGGAAACTCTAACTTGGCTTAGGGCCACCGAGAAGGCTCTTATTGCTTGTAGTTGTGAGGACCATTTGAAGGTCCGATATGCGTCCCGAATGTTGGGGGGACCGGCTATGGATTGGTGGGATGGGTTGACCGCAAATTTTAGTAATGAGATGATGGATGCAATCACGTGGAAACAATTTAGGGATCAAGTAGAGGCTCGGTATTGTAGCCCGTTTGAGTTGGATAAAATCCGGAATGAATTCATGATGTTGAAGATGACCGATCGAATGACGGTGGATGAACTTATCCTCCAATTTAATGGTAAGCTCCGGTTTGTGACACAATGGGTGCCCGATGAGTCCACCCAAATCAAACACTTTGTTGGGGCGTTGTTGCCCGAGTATCGGAATGTGACAAGGCTTGCGGGAACTCTCTTGCAAGCCTATGATCTTGCCAAATCGGCCGAAAGTGATGTTTTGGCTCAAAAAGCCGCGAATCGGGAGAGAGCCCCGTTTCATAAGGGAAAGTATGAACAATCGAACTCGAGCAACCACAAGAAATCTCAAGGAAATCACAAGTCAAACAACGATCGTAGGAAACAAATTCTTCAAGGTCCCAACCAAAGGAACCCGTGGTGCTTACCGTTTAAGTCCGCCCATGCCGGTCCGTGTACGGCACAAACTCGAAGATGTATTAAGTGTGGGCAACACGGGCATGAGTCTTCGGAATGCAAGCTAGAAAATAGCGTATGTTGGACGTGTCAAAAAGAGGGTCATCGGGCCATGCATTGCCCAACGAAGAAGGGTTCGGGTTCGGGCGGGGGATCGGCTTCGTCGGGAAGCCAAAAGAGGAAGAGTCATCCGCCACCTACGGGTCGGGCATTCAAGATGACGGTGGAGGATGCCACCACCACCGACGATGTCATCACCGGTATGTTTCTAATAAACTCGATACCCGCTCGTGTACTATTTGATTCGGGTGCTAATAGTTCGTTTTCCTAAAAGAGTTTTTGTGACAAATTGAAATTGCCTATTTCCTTGATCGCGACACCTCTAGAGGTAGAGGTGGCCGATGGTGAAATGGTTCCGGTCACGACATCCGTGTCCGGGGCTAGTATTGATATTGATGGCGTGAAATTTCCGATTCTTTTACTTGTTATGCCGATATCCGGCTTTGATGTGGTTTTAGGTATGGATTGGTTAAGTGCTAATAGGGCCAACATAAATTGTCACCAAAAGTTAATTACTTTTCTTTTACCCGACGGGTCACACGTCGTGGCCCGGGGAGACCGTGCGACCCCGACCATACCCATGATAACCATGATGAAAGCCCGTAAGTCCTTGACCAAGGGATGTGAATCGTTTATAGCCTATGTGATTGATGTGAAAAAGGAAAAGAAGGTGGTTGGTAATCTCCGGGTGGTTTCGGAATACCCGGAGGTGTTTCCCGAAGACTTGCCTGGGTTACCTCCCGTTCGGGAGGTAAAATTCAAAATTGATTTGGTGCCGGGTGCCAATCCCGTGGCTAGAGCACCGTATCGTTTAGCACCGTCCGAGATTCGGGAAATGATGACACAAATCCAAGATTTATTGGATAAGGGTTTTATTCGGTCGAGTTCCTCACCTTGGGGAGCTCCGGTTTTATTCGTGAAAAAGAAGGATGGTGCACTCCGTATGTGCATTGATTATTGGGAATTGAACAAGAGAACGGTAAAGAATCGGTATCCCTTGCCGCGTATTGACGATTTATTTGATCAACTTCAAGGGTCTTCTTATTTCTCAAAGATTGATTTGAGATCGGGTTATCATCAAGTTCGGGTTCACGAAAACGATATTCATAAAACGGCGTTCCGAACTCGTTACGGCCACTATGAGTTCTTGGTTATGCCGTTTGGGTTGACGAATGCTCCCGCAATATTTATGGATTTGATGAACCGAGTTTGTCGGCCTTACCTCGACAAATTCGTTATCGTGTTCATTGACGATATTTTAATTTATTCCAAGACCGAAGAAGAACACGAGAAACACTTAAGGCAAGTGTTAGAAATGTTGAAGCGGGAACATTTGTATGCGAAGTTCTCGAAGTGCGAATTTTGGCTTCGAGAAGTTCACTTTTTGGGTCACGTTATTTGTTCGAATGGGGTCAAGGTGGACCCGGCGAAGATCGAAGCGGTTATGAATTGGGTTGCTCCAAAGAACCCAACCGAGATAAAGAGTTTCTTGGGTTTGGCGGGTTATTACCGCCGGTTTATAAAGGATTTTTCGAAGATAGCGGGTCCTATGACGAGATTGACCCGTAAGGATGTACCGTTTCGGTGGGGTGAAAATCACGAGAAGTCCTTTCAAACTCTAAAACAATTATTGTGTCAAGCTCCGGTTCTCGCCTTACCCGAAGGCCCGGAGGATTTTATTGTTTATTGTGACGCTTCACTTGCGGGTTTGGGTTGCGTGTTGATGCAACGAGACCGGGTTATTGCTTATGCTTCGAGGCAATTGAAGAATCACGAGAAAAATTATCCGACTCACGATTTGGAGTTGGCGGCGGTGGTTTTTGCACTAAAATTATGGAGACACTATTTGTACGGTACTAAGTGCATGATTTGTATGGATCATAAAAGTTTTCAATATGTATTCACGCAAAAGGAATTGAATATGCGTCAACGAAGATGGTTAGAGTTGATTAAGGATTACGATTGTGAAATTCGATATCATCCCGGAAAGGCAAATGTGGTGGCCGATGCCTTAAGTAGAAAGGGAGATTCGGGGCGGGTACAATTTATGCGGATGGAAATTGTGTCGGATTTGGTGTCCCGGTTAAAGATTTCACAAACAGAAGCGTTGAATGTCGAACATTTGAAGGCCGAGATTTTATTAAAGAGGAAGGATGATTTAGAAGAAGATTCTCGGGGTTTGAAGACGTATCAATCTCGGGTTTGGGTACCGTTACTCGGGGGTTTGCGGGAATTGATTTTAGCCGAGGCTCACAATTCTCGGTTATCGGTTCACCGGGGTAGCACGAAGATGTATAATGATTTAAAGGTTCTTTATTGGTGGCCGACGATGAAGACCGACATTGCCCGTTTTGTGGGCCAATGTCATATTTGTGCTCAAGTGAAGGCCGAACACCAAAAGCCCTATGGAACTTTAACTCAATCGCCGATTCCCGAGTGGAAGTGGGATCGAATCACCATGGATTTCGTGACCAAGTTGCCGCGTACACAAAGGGGTCACGACATGATTTGGGTTATAGTTGATCGTTTGACGAAGAGTGCACACTTCTTGGCTACTAGTGAGACCGCCTCACTTAGTAGATTGGCAAAATTATACATTGATGAAGTGGTATCTCGACATGGTATTCCGATTTCTATCGTATCCGATAGGGATCCCCGTTTTGCTTCGAATTTTTGGAATAGCTTGCAACGAGAATTGGGGACGCGGGTGAATTTAAGTACCGCGTATCATCCCCAAACCGATGGGCAATCGGAGAGAACGATACAAACACTTGAAGATATGTTGCGGGCTTGTGTGTTGGAGTATGGTGGGTCGTGGGATTCCCACCTACCGTTGATCGAGTTTGCTTATAATAACTCGTATCACTCAAGTATTAAGATGCCACCGTACGAGATGTTGTACGGGCGTCGGTGCCGAACCCCGACGTGTTGGTTGGAAGCGGGTGAGAAACAATATGCGGGGCCCGATATTGTACAAATGACCGCGGATAAAGTAGCAATTGCCCGAGAAAAGTTAAAAGCCGCCCGTGACCGACAAAAGACGTATGCCGATCCGAGACGTAGACCCGCTACGTTCTCGGAAAATGAGATGGTTTATTTGAAGGTTTCACCTTGGAAGGGTGTCATTCGTTTTGGTAAGCGAGGAAAGTTGGCCCCGAGATTTATTGGGCCGTTTCGAATTAGCAAAGTGGTGAATTTTCAATCGGTGACACTCGAGTTGCCCCCGGAGTTGTCGGCAATTCATAACACTTTCAACATTTGTTATTTGAGAAAGTGCAACATCGAAGATCCGAGCCAAATTCTCCCGGTACAAGAGTTGCGGGTTGATACAAAGAAAAGGTTGGTCGAGGAACCGGTGGAATTATTAGACCGAAAGGTGACGAAATTGAGAAAGAAACAGATTCCCATGGTTTTAGTAAAGTGGAAGCACAGTTTGGGTGCGGATATGACATGGGAGACCGAGGCCGATATGCGGGAACGTTATCCCTCCTTATTTGATCGGATGGGATTCCGGGGACGGAATCTTCCTAAGTGGGGGAGAGTTGTAACATCCCAAAACCCGGCCTAGTAGTTTATTGACCTTAAGGTATCTTATTAAATGATTATCTGATTAAATGCTTAGTTAATTTAATTAGCCTGCTGTCCTTTGCGGTATTTTAACCAAGGAGTTAAAATACCCGACTTGTGATTTATTTGGAATGAAAACGTGATTTTTATATATTTGGATTCCTTGTTAAATATCGTTTCCAGAAATGCTTTCGTTTTTAAAATTGGAGGCCGTCTGCTATTTTAAATAAATTAATTACGAAAGGGACTTTTCAGACATATACTGTTTAATTAAAAGAAAAGACAACAAGGGGGTCCCACCACCCTTGTTGACCGGCCAAGAGAGAGAGGAGGGTAAATCCCTCTTCACTCTTCCATTTGAAAGCCTTATCCACTATTCCATTGCACCCATTTTCTCCTTAAAACCCCATACTTGTTCTTGAGCTCAATATTGTTGATTCTTGGTGCTAGAGTCCGAATTTCACACTCAAGTTTGTGTAGAAGAAGTCTAGAAGTAAGTGTCATCCTTTCCTTGGTTTGTTCTTGGTGTTCTTGAGCTAGAGTTTGAACTAGGGTCTATGTAGCTTGATGATTTGTTGGTGAATCTTGTTATGGATGTTGTTTTATGTGTTTGTGCAAGCTTTTACATCATTTGTATGGTTGATTGTTGAAGGAAGACAAGATTTGGTGAAAATCACCTTCAACCTCCATTAATGGTGGAAGTTGAAGGTGGGTTTTGACAAATCTTGGATTTCTTGAGTTTTGGTTGGATAGAATTGTTTATTAGGTTGTGAAATCATGTTTGGTATGTTATGGATGGTGAAAACCTAGTATAGTTGATTGTGTGAATTTATCTAGTTGGTGTTTGGGTCAAATTGATCAACTAGTGAACTTGAAAGTATCATACCTGAAATTGTGATGATTATGATCTTGATGGAATTGTTAAATGATTGTGAATTGCTAGTTATAGATTAATTGCTAGTTGATGGAAATATGGAAGTGTTAGGATCATATTCGGTTTTTGGCCCGTTTGGATCAACTAGTCGTGAATACTTGATAAATGGTCAAAATGATCAATTGTATTGATGAAGGATTTGTGCTAGTTGTAAAGGTCATAAAATGTGCATTTTATGAGTCTTGTGTGATTAGTTGTAGCAATTGTTGATTTTGACAATTCGGTGGATTATCACTAACTCGGTATATTGTTGACAGGAACCGGGAAGGATACTCAGTGATACTAGCTCACTGAGTTAAGGAATCGGAAGTTGAAAGGTGAGTGGATTCGACCTACAACTCGGGTTTCGGTTATTTCCTTTGGTATTGGCTTGTTGGTGAAAAATTGCAGGAATTACCAGACGTGGAGAGTTCACGACGCGAACTCCACTTCGCGTCGTGAAGTAGCTCCAGGGAAGTTGGTCGATGGTCGCGAAGTAGTTCACGATCAGAGTTCACGTCGTGAACTCTAGTTCGCGATCGTGAACTGGAGTTCGCGATCGGGAACTCTGTTGTGACGATTTTCGCGGTGTTTTTCGTAGCTAGTCTACTTGTTATGTATGCCTAGTGTTAGGGAATACCATACATGACTATGTGCACAATCGGGATGAGGTCAGTGTCGGATGGATAACGGCTGGGCACAGTGTATCGACTAATAGGGTATCCGACCTTACCTGTATGCGTTACATGGTTAAGGGGAGGGAGTTGCCCGGGTGTTGGATACAAAACGCTATCGGTTACCGTGGTTTTGGCCGACCATGGTTTAAGGCCCGCAAAGCCGCCGATCCTCTCAAATAAGTGATTACCTAACCGGAGATGTTCTTTAACTTCCGTGTTTAAGTGTTTAGTGTAGTTTGTAGTGTTAGGAATTCATTCACTTAGCTTTTGTGCTAATCCTTCCCTTATTGACACATTTCCGGTGGATGGCTTGAACGGGTCGGGCTTGGACGGGAAGTTTGACCATGCTTAAATTATATAGTTTGTAAAATGAGCCGTGTTTAGTAATACCGTCTTTTTAACTAACTTTGGTTGTAATATTTTGTGGGACCACGTTTTGTAAACCTAACTAACTAGATGCTTCCGTACTTAGACTAATACTTAATTGCCTTTCAAAAAAAAATGCGGTGTTACACTACCAACGGTGGCAGAGGTCGTGGAGGGCGTCGCACTCCTCACTGCCAATTATGCCGCACCAATGGTCATTACGCCTCATCGTGCCCGAGCCTTTCTACTTATGCTACAAACGCACCAACTGTGGATGATAATCTAGCCCAAGCATTCCATTCTCAATGCCATGTGAATCAAGGTAACCCGGATTGGTTTATTGATACTGGTGCAACCGATCACATGACTTCCTCCACCAATAATGTATCCCAATCGGCTCCGTATACGGGTAATATGCAAGTGACTTTTGGTAATGGTCACACACTCCCTATTTCTCATAAGGGTAGCACCATGGTTTCCAATAATTTATTATTACGTGATGTTTTGGTTATCCCTAATTTAACCAAAAACCTTTTATCTATTAGCAAGCTCACAATGGATCACCCAGTTGATGTTCTTTTTTCTCAACCGTTTTTCTATATTCAGGATCGGGCAAATCAGCAAGTGATAGCTCGCGGACGGTGTGAAGATAGATTATACATCCTACGGCATGCGCCTACTGCCTTAGCTGCATGCTCTCGTGTTACTAATAAAGCTTCTTCTGAGCTATGGCATAATAGATTAGGGCATATTTCTTTTGATGTTATTTCGAGTTTGAATAAATTAGGTTTTTTAAAAGTTACTTCACTTTTGCCTAGACCTATAATTTGTGAACCTTGTCAACTTTCTAAAGGACATAAGTTATCGTTTGATGTGAACCAAAAACGTGCCTCACACCCATTGGCTTTAGTACATTGTGATTTGTGGGGACCCGCACCCGTTTCTTCCAACGGTTATGCTTATTATGTTATATTCGTAGATGATTACTCACGTTTTACATGGTTCTATCCTTTAAAAACGAAATCAGGTTTTTATGCAGTTCTTAGTGCATTCATCAAACTAGTTCAAACTCAATTCTCACGAAAAATTAAAGTCTTTCAAAGCGATGGCGGTACGGAATTCGTAAACCAAACTGTTCGAAAAGTGTTTGAAGATAATGGTACTTTCCATCAATTATCATGTCCGTATACTCCGCAACAAAACGGTCGTGCCGAGCGCAAACATCGGCATGTTGTTGAAACTGGGTTAGCCATGCTATTTAACGCTCATGTGTCGGCTTCTTATTGGGTAATGCTTTTAGCACCGCAACTTTTATTATCAATCGGTTACCAACAAAAGTTCTTGATCATCGCTCACCGTTTGAATTACTTTATTCAAGACCGCCCAACTACGGAATTTTCGTATTTTTGGTTGTCAAGTTTATCCCTATCTTCGGGACTATTCCGCTCATAAACTTTCTCCACGCAGCCTCCCGTGCATCTTCATTGGCTACAACTCTCAATATAAGGGATATAAATGTTTAGATCCGGTTACTTCACGTATTTACATTACTAGACATGCTCGGTTTAATGAGTATTCTTTCCGTTTTGCAGGAACCACTGATCATGACTTATCTAAATTAGACTTATCAACTTTTTTAGATGATATTAACAAACAGGTTGCGGAACCCGCTGCTCCTACCACCGCTGCACCAGTCTCGACCCCTGATCGTGATCCGTGCAACTTGTGTCCTGAGTCCACTGTTCCGGCTCACTCTCACACCGAAGCACCCGTTGCCAACCACCAACCTGTTCCTGCTCCCGTTGAGAATTTCCCCGAGCCTGCGGTCAATCAGCCCGCACCTGCTCCTGCTCAGCAGCCTGCGGTAAATCCGCCAGCGGCCAATCCGCCACTGGGTCCTCAACACCCGATGCAAACTAGATCCAAATCGGGCATTTCAATGAAACGACATCAAGCAGATTTCGCTGCTCTCTCTCATCATGGGTTACACGTTGCCTTGTTTACATCCCATGAACCCAAAGGTTATAAATCAGCCGCTAAACATCCTCATTGGGTTGCCGCCATGCTTGAAGAAATGGAAGCGTTGCGTACAAACAACACTTGGGTCTTGGTTCCTCGCCCAAATGCATCTAATGTTGTCGGTTCAAAATGGGTGTATCGAACAAAATACAAATCCGATGGCTCAGTTGATCGTTTTAAAGCAAGACTAGTTGCTCAGGGTTTCACCCAAATCCCCGGGCTCAATTACTCTCATACTTTCAGCCCAGCTGTTAAAGCATCCACTGTCCATATTGTCCTTTCACTTGCCGTTTTACACAAATGGCGTTTGCATCAGCTGGATGTTAAAAATGCATTTTTACACGGTCATCTGAATGAAACGGTCTTTATGGAGCAACCTCCCGGGTTTATTGATAACGCGTATCTGAATCATGTGTGCAAGTTATCTAAAGCACTTTATGGCCTTAAACAAGCTCCTCGGGCTTGGTTTCAACGACTCAACACATTTCTTACTAATAATGGTTTTGTGTGTAGTCGTGCAGATACATCTCTATTTATTTTTGCCCGCGATGGCTGCATCATGTATCTACTTGTTTATGTTGATGACTTAATCCTTACTGGCAACCAAGAATCTGTCATTACTGATTTCACTACACGATTAAATCGTGAATTCGCTATTAATGATTTGGGCGATCTTAACTACTTTCTCGGTTTAGAAGTCAGTTACACCGATGCCGGCCTATTTTTGAGTTAAGCCAAATATGCCAAGGATGTTTTAACTCGAGCTGATCTACTCGATTCAAAACCCGTGCCCACTCCTCTGGCCACACATGATGTATTCACTTCTCATGGACCGCTGCTTCCCGACCCTACCGTTTATCGCTCGTTAGTCGGTGCTTTGCAATACTTAACTATAACCAGACCGGATCTCTCTTATGCAGTCAATCAAGCTAGTCAGTACCTTCACCGCCCAACGATTGCACATTTTCAATCCGTGAAGCGCATTTTGCGTTACGTTAAAGGTACGGTCAGTTTTGGTCTAACATTTCGCTGTCCACAAGTGAATAATATTTTGGGATATTCTGATGCGGACTGGGCTCGCTGTATCGAAAGCCGCCGATCTACATACGGGTATTCTATATTTTTGGGCGGAAATCTTGTTTCTTGGAGTGCGAAGAAACAACCTACTGTATCCCGCTCGAGTTGTGAATCCGAATATCGTGCAATGGCGAACACTGCAGCCGAAATCGTATGGATAACACATATATTACGAGAACTTCATGCTTTGCCTTCGGTTCGACCCACATTACTATGTGACAATAAAAGTGCCCTGTTTATGACTCAAAATCCGGTCTCACATAAATGGGCTAAACATATTGATCTCGATTATCATTTTATCGGAGAACTTGTTACTTCAGGCAAACTTTATACCAAGTTCATCTCTACCAAGCTTCAAGTGGCTGACATTTTCACCAAGAGTCTTCCGCGTGCTCAATTTGAATATTTTCGTGTTATGCTACGTCTTGGTCCACCACCTATTCGGTTGAGGGGGATATTAGATAAACATGTATTATAGATAAATATGTATTCATTTGTATCTTGTATTTATCTCTCCTTTATTGTAGGAGTTATCTTTGTAACATGTTTAGTATAAATACAAAGCTCTCACCTCACATTGAGGTGTGGTTAATTTAATATCATCTTATACTGTGTTAACTCGTGAACTTGCTTAACATATAAGTTAGATAACTTTCTGTTTCTATCAATTCGTAATCTGCAAGACATTATGCTACAACAGTCTAACATTCATTGTGAACTTGATGTTGAAAGCAACTCAACCAGCATCCGAAGTGGATCGTCTATGGAGATTGGAGGAACAATTGGACTGTTTGATTAACTAGAATGCAACTTAAGCTATCTGAAAATTTTTGCCTAATTATATTTAATGAAATAAGAATGCATCTCAAATGTAGGAACTGACGGAAGTTTGCATTTTTTATTTTTTCATGCTCAACAGAGTAAGCTGCTGTTCTAGTATTGACATGATAACTTCTTTTATCAATCCCTGAAATTTCCTATCTGTTTGTGTGGTGATCCAAAGGTTTGTCTGGTCTGTTACTGTGTTGATATGTATGCATTTGATGTAAACAGATTAAACAATTACTTGTGATCAAGATTTAAGTAATCATGTGCTTTCTCTGTTATGTTCAGGCTGTCATCACAGAAGAAAAGGCTTCAGCTATGCAGCAGGGTATATGACTCTACAAGAGTATAAAATATGGTTTTATAGTTGTTGAAGTCCCTTTCTAATTGTAGTTGAGTTAAAAGTTAAAACCATGTACTTTATTAACCTGTTGTTTGAATGTTGTGCAGACCCTGAAGCAAATCTGCAAATATTCCCTCCCAATAGTGGTGGTGGTGGTGGTGGTGGGCGGGGTTATTAGACTCTCACAAGTCCAAACGGTATGTTACATAATATATTCTCTGTATATTCCCTAAATTAAAGTAAACAATTATATTATTTTATTTTTAAAAGAGCGTATTACATCTAAGGTCCCTGTGGTTTACCACTTATTGCAGCCACAGTCCCTAAACTTCATTAAGTACACTGGGAGTCCCTGATGTTGCCACTTTGTTGCACCCGTAGTCCCTGAAGCAAACGGACGTTAATTAAAGTCGTTAAATCCCCCATGTGCACATCACATGATGGGTAGTATGGTAATTGTCCACCCCTTCCTCATATTTAAACCCGAGTAAATTACATGGAAGGTCCCTGTGGTATACTACTTATTACAACCTTAGTCTCTGAACTACATTTATTACACCAGAAGTCCCTGTTGTATACACTTTGTTACACACATGTAGGCATGTAAACGAACGAACGGTTCGTGAACTAGGGTAACAAACATAAACTAGGGTAACAAACATGTGTTTATTTATGTTCGTTTGTGTTCGTTTATGTTTGTTAAGAAAATTTAGTGTTCACGAACGATTCGTGAACTAGGGTAACAAACATAAATGAACACAAACGAACATAAACAAACACCAACGTACACGAAACAAACACAAACGAACACAAACAATAATAAACAAACACAAAAGAACACGAAACAAACTCAAACAAACACAAACAAATACAAACAAACACAAACGAACATAAACAAACTCAAATGAACATTAACAAACGAACGTAAACAAACGAACACAAAGGATGTTTACGAACATAAATGAACGAACGGGCCTTTGTTCGTGTTCGTTTGTTTAACTAAACGAACACAAAATCTTATTTGTGTTCGTTTGTTTAGCTAAACGAACGAATATAAACGAACTCCCGCCGCACGGTTCGCGAACAATTCGTTAACTCCCGCCAAACGGTTCGCGAACAATTCGTTGAACGTTTGGTTCGTTTACAGGCTTACATATGTGTAACAAAGTGTATACACCAAAGACTTCCGGTGTAATAAATGAAGTTCAGGGACTAAGTAGTATACCACAGGGACCTTCCATGTCATTTACTCAGGTTTAAGTAGTATACCACAGGGACCTTCCATGTCATTTACTCAGGTTTAAGTACGAGGAAGGGGTGGACAATTACCATACTACCCATCATGTGATGTGCACATGGGGATTTAACGGCTTTAATTAACGTCTGTTTGCTTCAGGGACTACGGGGCAACAAAGTGGCAACCTCAGGGACTCCCAGTGTACTTAATGAAGTTTAGGGACTGTGGCTGTAATAAGTGGTAAAGCACATGGACCTTAGATGTAATTAGCTCTTTTTAAAATAAACATCTAATTACATTTGAGTTATGGATCTAATTTCATATAATAATCCTATATTTATATAGCCACAGATGCAGATGTACAACAATCTGGCAACAACTGGAATGGAGGATTCAACATCTCATCTTACACTCAATATTTTAATGTTGATACAGATGATGTTGTCAATAGATTAACAAGTTCTTTATATCCCACTGGTGATTTTTTCAGAAAAATTGAAGCTAACCCAGATCTGTAGGTCTTATACAGTTATACGTTAATTATGATTATAGAAACTACATTATTACGATAATAATCAAATTATATCTAGTAAAAATATTTTAGGAGGTTGTATGCATTAAAAATAGGACAAATTTCAGAAAATTAAGAAACGTAGTAAGTTCCAAAAAGCTCGAAATTAGAAAACTAAATGTTAAATTTTGTTACAAAAAAGTAGCCCATTACCTTTTTGTAACAAAATTTGCCACCTCTAAGTGTTATTACAAACTCTAGCTTATCTTATTAACTTAAATTTAATAAATTATGAATCTTGAAGTTATGTTATTAAATTTTATAGATATGGGGTGATATGGATCTCAACCACATTATTGGTGTTTGTGATAGCTTCACTTGGTAATTGTGCGACATATTTAATGAGTAAAAAAGGGGAGTCTTGGAGGTTTGATGTCAGTTACTTCCACATGTCAGCTTTCACAATTTATGGTTATGTGTTTTCAGTCCCATTGGGATTTTACTTGATGCTTCACTATTTTGGCTCAAAAGTTGCTCTTAATCTTATCCACTTTTGGTGCATGTGGGGTTATTCTCTCTTCATTTTCATCCTCCCCTCTGTAAGTATTAATTAAAAAAATTTAATGTCATATAATATATGTTTAAAGACTAAAAAAATATGTTATTAATAACAGGGAAATTGCTGTTTGTATATATATAATTATATATGCAGGTTTTATTGGTTATCCCAGTGGATTTTATACGATGGATGATCACAATCATCACAGGTATTGCATCAGCTGCATTTGTTGGTTTGAACCTGAGGTCTCATGTTGAGTTAAATGACCTAACCATAGTTTTGGTTGCTGCGTGTGTTTTGCAATTTGCTCTTGCTATCTTCATCAAATCATGGTTCTTCCCTTGAATGTTGTTTTCGTGTTGCAACTGAATTTTGAAAAAGAAGGTTTTATTGGTTGTAGAGATTTTCGTAGGATTAGGCTCGTATCAATGGTTCGGTGTTGATATATGTAGATTTGGTTTGTAGAAAAAGAGTAAGAAGAAATTGAAAATTTCTTACTTATGGTTTTGGTTTCTGGATACTATATGATCATATTTTAAAAATTAGATTATTATTGAATTAATATAGTTTTTCTAGTTATTTTTACAAAAGGCATTCGTTCTACTTTCTGCTCCCTATTGAATACGTAAGTGTTTATTTTGTCATTTTTAATTGAAATAATGTTTTTGAGCCGCTTGTAAACATTCATTTTAGTTAGTTTTTTTCCCATGTTAGGCCACACAACACATGTATGGCAAGCATTTGACCTCTTTGGGTGTGGTTTTTTTGGTCTTTATTAACCTTTTAGTGAGTTGACACAAACATGTTTTACGAGAAGATAAGGCTTATACATGCATCGCTTGTTGAAGATAATAGCATAGCAGGTGCAATCTCATGAAATAAACATAAACAATATATATATATATATATATATATATATATATATATATATATATATATATATATATATATATATGGTGCGATTCAGCGCAAAACCATTTTTAGCGACAGAACCACAGAACCCTCTTCCAACCAATCAAATCGCAGCATTTAATAATTAATATGTTTTAATTAATATTAAACGAAAAGGGTATTTATGTCAAATTGCACAAATCGGTTATTTATGGAAATACAATCATTGTGTGCAGGATTCCTTAAAACATGGGACATCAGTTTTTTTTTATCAATATCACGATATTAATTATGAGTTTTTTATAACATTCGTGTATTTACATTGGATGTTTGCGGCCTGTAATCAGACGTATTCAACATACAGTGATTGATCTATGGAACATAAGATGTTTTTGGTATTAGGCAATGAGTATTGTACGAAATGTGTTACGTAAAATAATCATTATATGATGCTGACCCAAATACATACAATGTTTACACTTTCAATACATACAATGTTTATACGAAAACACTTTAATATCAAATTTAATAATGACAAAAACATCAAATGTATAACACGATATTGATTAAGCATTTTTAAGATTCAAGACGATATTGCTGCACGAATAACATTAGCTTCATCTCGGTTAGATGATTCACCAAGCTTGCGTTCCCTTTCCGTTTATGATCAAGTCAATCTTTTTCTTCATAATCTAAATCTGAACAAATAACATACATTAGATTAAATACATACAATAATAAATCAAACCAACATACCGACTATGACAACCGGTTTAGGCCTCCGACTTTCGTTGTAATTAACTGAAAACAAAACATAACACAAATGTTTTCAGGAAAAGCATCAACATCAAATGTATCAACATCCAATGTATTATTTTACATCCAATGTATTAAATTGAAAAAGCATCAACATCAAATGTTTTCAGGAAAAAAAAAGATTTACAAAGGAAAAACATCAAATTGAATTTCAAAACACGAGTGAATTGAATAAAGCAAATTAAATAACAAAATCCACTTTTTTTGTTTGGAATCTTCTGGTTTCTTGGAGAGATTGGTTAGTTACTTTTGTGGGTTTTCTTGGTGCTACAGGTACTGATAATTATTTTCCATGTACAAAGTTTACAAATACATGAATAAAACACATACTGAATAGTATTAAAATCAACATAGTTAGAGCCCTAGGTTGGAATCTCTTCGTGAAAATCAGAAATCAATCGAACAATCCATTTCGACACAGAACATGAAATAACACGATGAAATAAGATGATTAAATAGAAAGAAAGTCGCATAAACAAATTCCAATTTCAATTATATAGAAAGAAAATCATAACGAAGTTAACAAAATCGTCGGAAAAATTAACAAATACTAGCAGTAAACTAACCGGAAATTATTCTTGAAATGCTGAAATTGAAGAAGACAACTCTCGTATTTCATCTGAAAAAACATAAATTGGCGAAAACTATTAAGCGTAAAAGCAAAAACTCTGGATTTGAAGCTTTGATTAGGAGAGATTGAAAGGAAAATTTGAAGATTTGGGAAGATAAAAGACGAAAATGAGTTTGAATAATAGTAGTAGGTGCGTGAATTAAGGGATTTGATGATTTGATTCAGTTATTAAGGATCCACGTTTTTTGCCAATACGTATACTACCCTTTTAACAATTAGACTCACGTTTTTTAGATTAAAAATTTTTCATTTTAGCCCTTGTTAATCTCAACCATCTATTAATAAAACGAGTGGTCAAGATTAAAACTTACAATGGTTCTGTGGTTCTGTCGCTAAAAATGGTTCTGCCCTGAATCGGACACTATATATATATATATATATATATGTATGTATATATATATATATATAGGGTCCGGATCCGGTGAGGACTCTTTTCCTCGCGAGGACTGTGAGGACTCCAAAAAAAACTCTAAAAATGATCCAAAACAAACTTTTTTCAAAAAATTCCTTTTTTAAACATTAAAATCGCTATGTATAAGATCCAAATTTTTTTTTTCCAAAAATGATCAAAAAAAAATATATGGATCATAATAATGATCCACAAAAAAAAATCTGGATCATTGTTATGATTCGCTAAAAAAAGTGGATCATAATTATTTTTTATAAATTTTTTTTTTGTCAAATGTAGTAATAATCATGGTGGGTTATACATATTTTTTTCGGAATTTTTTGAAATTTTTATGAGGTGTCCTCGCGAGTCCTCACCGAAAAAAGAGTCATCACAGGATCCCACTTCTATATATATATATATATATATATATATATATATAGTGTCCGAGTTAAGCTACAGAACTACAGAACCATTTTAAGAATTGATCTGGATCGTCTATATTTCAATCTATGGCTGATATGTAGCATGTATTTTATTTATATTTAATTATTAAATAAATCTGGATTTTTGTCCGTTTAGGGGTACAATCGGAATTTAACATACAGAGGTTATTTTTAGGGGGATATATAAATTCCATTCGTGTGCATTCTTTCCGGAAATCTCGTTTTGGAACTTCCCCTGCAATCTCGATACCAGAAGAACACAAATCTTAAAATTGACAACTAAATCTCCGAGATTTTATACATATTTTGATTTTACATAAAATCAAATGCCCATTCCCCTTGATTATATAGATACGATAAGATCTCTGAAAAAGAATTAGCGTTTTTTTTTGCACAAATGAGGTGAAGAAATTGAAATCGAAGCTTCAATAACTTTGTCAGGTGAGTAATTTATTCGTAATCGTTCTTCTTTTTTAACGAAATTTGTCATATAGTTAGTGTTATATTACGAAACCCTCATGTTCGTTCTTATTTCACACCAATGTTTCAGTTTGTTTGAGTTCGTTTTTAAAATCATCAACTGAATCTCTGAAATCTTTGATATTGTTCGATTTTTCATATAATAAAACACGAAATCACATTGATTTTATACATCAGTTCGATTATCATCGCCAAAATAGGGATTTTATCGGCATACTGATTTTTACGCACCATCAATGTCTTGTCCAATATAATAAAAATGTAGTAATTATTTGATTTTTGTTTCGGTGTTTCAAATACATTTTGAATGAATTTTCCTTTATCAATTTGGGTAGTTTTTGTTTTTGTGACATTGGGTGTTTAACTTTTGGAAGTTTAGCTTACCTGTGACTTTGAGTTTAAAATAGGTGATATTGTGTTATCTTATGAATCCAGGTGTAAGGAGAAGCGGTAGGAAGAAGGCAACATTGGTTAACTATAATGAAAGTGGAGGGCTAAACCGATTGAAACAATTGATGCGGCTGATTGTGAAGTTTATACTCAGCAACACAATATGTTATAGGGATTGAAAGTGTAAACATTGTATGTTTCGGTTATATATGTATGTATTGAAAGTGTAAACATTGTATGTATTTTGGTTATATATGTGTGTATTCAAAGTGTAAACATTGTATGTATTTCGGTTATACATGTATTGAAAGTGTAAACATTGTATGTATTTGGGGTTATAAATGTATTGAAAGTGTAAACATTGTATGTATTTGGGTTATACATGTATTTGAAAGTGTAAACATTGTATGTATTTGGGTTATACATGTATGTATTGAAAGTGTAAACATTGTATGTATTTGAGTTTATCATAAACATTTAATGTATTACCATAAACTTCATATGTTACATCCGTGATAATGAGAAAAAACAGACTTACCATGTTTTAAGGAATCCAGCGCACACTTAATGTATTTCCATATATAACCAATTTATGTATTTTGACTCATATACCCTTTTCGTATAATAAAAATAAAAACAAAAAAAACATTAAATGCTGCAATATGATTGGCTAGAAGATGGTTCTGTAGTTCTGTAGCTTAAATCGGTTCTGCGCTGAATCGCACCCTATATGTATATATATATATATATATATATATATATAGAAAGCGGTTCATGCGAGAACCACTGAAATTGCGAGAACCGCGAGAACACCTTTACAGCCCTTAGATGAATCTGTTTTAACTTTGACCTTATAAGGATAATTTGGTAATTGTGTATTTGTTTTAAATAACTATTTTATCCAATAAAAGGCAACTGAATCCCTCCCACGTTGATTTGTACTGAATATTAACTCACTCTCCTATTATTATGTATATCACGATCACGATGCATATCTCATCTCCAAATACCAGTCGCAGATTCCGATCAATTATCAATTAATCCGATCACCTACTTTATCGATTTCATGCGTAAAAAGTATCTGGTTCGTCAATTATTCCGATCAAAAGATTGCAGTTCTTAATAGGAATCATTAACCACTGAATTATAACCCTAATTCGGAAAAAAAATACAATCGTGTTCTACTTTTGATCGTCAAAAAGTTCAGGTATTTACAATTTTCAATAATTGAGGATGTTATAGAATTACATCCGTTCATCAATATGAGTTCTTATATATTTACTATCCCAGATTTGTTAATCGAGTTTTTTAAAGGTTTTCATTCATTTAATAATTTCAATTATTTGAAGATGTCAACATATAGTGCTGCTTCTGAAGATTTTAGTAACCCTTGTACTCCGTCATTGAATAAACACGTTGAAGATGAGCAGGAAAACGGAGTTGAAAGTGAGTTTTATCACTAATGATATATATATGAATTTACATGATTAATTGATTTTAAACTTCCAATTTTCTGATTGAGTGTTTGGAAGAATTTTTATTTTAAAAAGATTACGATTCATTGTTGTTATTATTTTCGTATTCATTACTGAACAAAAAATTATGTAATTAGGTTTTTGGTATGGTTTGATTTTATTTATACACTTGTAACGTTGATCACTTCATTATATGTAGGAGATAATCCGGATGCAGAAATTGAATCACTTAATAGCACTATGACTCAAACACCAGACGGGACCAAGTCTTGGGTTCCTAATGTATTGGAAGAAATAAAGCCAGTGGTTGATTCGGTTTTTAATTCTCTTGATGAGGCGGAAATTATGTACAACCGTTATGCTTTGGCATCTGGGTTTAGTACTCGTAGATCAACAACTCGCAAGAATGTTCATGATGAGATTACAGTCAGGTATTTTCTCTGTAGTAAAGCTGGTGTACCTAGAAAAAAACAAAATGTTGACACCCTACAGGTCGACATAGAAAAAGTGAAACCGCGTAATTGTAACATTAGTGTTACGGATTGTAAGGCGGGCATAAAACTTAGCCTAGTTAGAGGCACATGTTCATATAAACTGTATGAATTTAAAGAGGTCCACAACCATCCGCTAGTTAGTGTAGTCAACAAGCATTTGTTACGTACTAGTAGACAACTACAATTCGGTGATGAAGATTTTTTACAACAAGCGTCTACGTGTAATATTGCTCCGACCGTCGCACATAGGTTACAGGCATCACTAAAAGGGGGTATGATAAGGTAAATGGCACAGAGGTTGATTATAAAAATTGTAGGCGAGATATAAACAAATACATTGGTAATGCAGATGCACAAATGGTCGTAAACATTCTTACTAACAGAAAACAACATGCCCCAAATTTCTTTTTCGACTACATATCCGATGAAAACGAACTTGGAGGTATTTTTTGGGCGGATGAAGTATCAAAATTTAACTATAACGAGTTTGGTCATGTTATGGCATTCGACGCAACCTTCCGCACCAACAAGTATGCAAGCAATTGTTTTTTTTTTTTTTTTTTTGGGTTAATTATCTTTTTTCATGTATTTTGTTATCCAGATACGGCATGATTTTTGTACCATTCACCGGTATTAATAATCACAACAAATCTGTTTGTTTTGGGGCTGGACTTCTAAAAGATGAGTCCGTTAACTCTTACGTTTGGTTGTTAGAGGCATTTCTGAAAGCTCATGTTAAGCAACCTAATATTGTTGTCACAGATCAGGATCCGTCTATGAAAATAGTTGTTCCAACTGTCTTTAATGAATCTCACCATAGATTCTGTATGTGGCATATAATGAACAAACTACCATTGAAGGTAAAATATTTTTTTTAATGATGCCATTATGTTATTTCACTATCGAATACCTTCTAACGTACATATTATGTTTTTACACAAACAGTGTTCAGTCATGAACAGTCTGAACACTGTTCAATTAATCCATTATTTGTTCAATACAGATCACTGGTGACAACCAAGATAGTAAAGAGATCAGGAAGCGATTACATAAACTTGTGTGGAATAGTAACATTGGTACAAAAGAGTTTGAGAGGCGGTGGGGTGAATTAATATCGGAATTTTCATTAAGTCAACATAAGTGGCTTGGTGATATGTTCAATATTAGGCAGCAATGGATTCCTGGTTATTTTAAACATATACCAATGTATTGTTTGATGAGAACCACGTCACGGTTAGAGAGTTCAAATTCAATGTTTCGTAAATTCTTAAATTTTGGTCATACGTTGGTGCAGTTCATGCTTTGTTTTGAGGCTGCAATGGAAAAACAAAGATATAAACAACGGCGAGATGACTTTGAAGACACAACAAAAATACCAAAAATGGACACCAGCTCCCTATTGAGCGTCACGCTTCATCAATATACACAATAACTTTGTTCAGGAAAGTGCAACATGAAATAGTTAGAGGAATGTATTCATGCTCACTTAAAACATCAGGGTATGACGAAGAACCTGGTGTTTTTATGATCAAACATTTTGACCAACACGATAAATTTGTTGGTGACTTTAAGGTACTATTACATACAAAGTAGTATTTTATTAATTATGTTTAAATGTGTATAACGTTTTAATTTTTTCATCCGATGTGCAGGTCAGATATAATGCAGATGAAGCCACTGTACAGTGCAGTTGTAATCTTTTTGGCCAGCATGGATATTTATGTAGACATGTATTTTGTGTTTTAAATTCTGAACACGTAAAAGAGATACCTGAGAAATACATATTAAGACGATGGAGTTCTAACCTAATGCCACGTGATACACTTTATAGTCGCTATCGATATGGAGTGCAGAACGATAGTTCAAAAGAATCTGTGGCCAACGCAATGTTAGATGTTGAATCCTGTATATCTAGATTTCGTTCATCACAGAACACACTTGACGAGTTTCTTACAAGGCTTAATGAATTAACTGCTGAGTTTAAACATAAGGTACCTGATCAACAATCTCAGAAGAAAGGCAAGGCTGCTAGATTTGGTGAATTAGTTGGTGATTCACAAACAGACTTTCAACTAATTCCTCCTCCTGGTATTAGAAATAAAGGATGTGGTACGGGTAAGAGATTGAAAGGTCCTGGTGAGAGGGCAATAGAAAAAGCGAAGGACAAGGAAGAAGGAAAAAAATGTCAAGTTTGTCTCGAGGTCGGGCACAACTCGCGTACATGTGGAGGACCTTCAACTTACAAAGGAGCATCATTATCAAAACGACAAAAAAGATGAAATTTTAAATCATTTAATTTTAAAACATGAATCTCTTACTTTATATTAAGACGTTTTTCACACTTCCTTATAATTGTTGAACTTATAGACTACGTTTTCGTATTTAAGATTCATATTAGACGATGTTTAATGATTTAGTACTCTTTATATGATGTAGTTTTTATAAATGTTATTTATTACGTTTTAACCACTAACTATGTACTTTTATTACCATGAAATTCCGCACAATAAACTGATATGCATTAGCTACATTTTGGTCACACAGTAAAGATTTGTTCAATGATGAATACATTTACTAAGGTTGTAAATGTTTATAATATGTTCAACGATGAATAGCAAAACTTAAATGCAAATAATATAATCCCAAACATAAATAAGTCTTTGATAATTTTTACCTCAAACATTAACATCCAAACAGAAAATGAAAAATAGAATTATTCAATGACAAAACTAACATCTTAAAATAAATATGACAAAACCATGAATGTCTATAAAAAAAAATGAAACTGCTAATTTTTCCAATGCAGATATTTAGCCACACTCTTCTGCTTCTTTCAACACTTTGTTACGTAAAATGTTATGCCTCGACATCAACATTGTTATTGTGTACCGCTCCCTCAACTTTTTCAATAAAGTTTTCTGTCGTCGTCCTTCCGCATCCAAACCACAACACCAATTTGATGCCCCGCCCCCCATGTAAGTCTCCATATGACGCATAACAAACACATCCTTTTCATTTTTATTGCCTCGAGATTTCCAATTCATGGTAAGGGATACTGGTTTTGCAGCCTCCAACTTATGGGCTTTTGGATGATCAATGTACTTAAGATAATGTACGAAGCCATTTATCTGTAATTAAATTGTATTTGTTCAGTATTGATCAAACAAGTAGTTAAACGGGATTGTTATTTTTTACTTACCAGATTTTCCGGCAATCCATCGTACTTTATTCTAATAACTTGCTCATAAGTCATGTTGTCTATTATATCAATTGTTCCACGCTTTAAATCAAAGCATATCAAATAAGTAGTAACATACATCACAGGGAAGAATACCTGTATGGTTTTATAAAAAAAAAAAAAAAATCAGTGTTCATTACTGTTCATTATGGCGTATAACATGTGTATTTCAGTGTTCAATATCGTTCATTTGCATACGTTTCCAACCAATATGACCAGAATTAAACTTACCAGGTCCACTGCTCTCAATTTCATTAAGTTCGCGTCTTTATGCATCATATCACCAAGTACATGCGTTAAAGATCTTACACGTTCATCAACGCTCATTTTATCAATAGTAACAGGTAGAAACAATCTACACGGTGACTCTGGTGCTCTAATCCCCTCTTGTATGTTTAACATAGCAGACCATGTGTTCAGTACTTCATCTAGAAACGGACCTTGAGTTGCAAAACAACTAAGAGGCCCTCTTTTTATTTGATGTTCATCCTTTGTCATGAATACTACTTGACTGCATTATAATAAAATTATAGTCAAACAATTTTCTTTATTTAAATTTCATTTAACAATACAAAAGTAAAATCAATACACTTACTTATAATTCAACGCCGGCTTTGTTATGTAGTTGAGTACTTTTTTTTCTTCAGTTGTTAGTTTTTTTCCAATATCAACCACTCTCTGTGCAAACGGTGAACGTAGTTGTTCAGATAAGTTTACAGCCCGCGTCGACGTCCTTTTTTGAACAACAATGGGTTGGTCTTTTGGCTTTGATATACCTTTTTTAGTAACGGTACCGATTTCTTTCTGTTCATTAACGTCTTGAACACCTACATGACCATCATTTCTAACCTTGTCAAACTCTTGTGTCAGGCCAAGACTAAAGCTTGGCATGTCATATCTAGCATTATCTGAATGAAGATGTGATCTCCCCTTCATAGCCGTTTCCATTGCTTCTTCAATATCCTTATAATAACCTGGAGACACTTGTGTGACCGGTATGTCAACTTGCAAACATGGTTCTTTAGGTGTATTAATTGCTTTTTCTAATTTTCTAAAGTACCCTGGCGACACTTCTGTAAGTGGTATGTCATCCTGGTAACCATGGGCTTTTAGTTTATTCATCGTTTCTTCTACAGCCTCACAATATCCCGGTGACATTTGTGTCGACAAGGTACTAGTCTGACAACCTTGTACTTTAGGAGAACTGTACGGATCAGCATCGTCACTTTTTTTCAAATCATCGCCCATAACATCGATCATTTGTGAGCTCTTTTCTGCCAGATATACATTTTCCGAGTTTCCTAATTGGTTTACAGAACATAATCACAAACGTTATACTTTGATTATCATTAATGCACAATTTACAAATAACGTAGTATGTGTTAACATACAATTTTTTTAATTTAACTACAGTTCATCCAACAGCTGATAACAGTCATTATACATTCATTACCCATAATTACCTATTTTACATTCCAAAAAAATTACAACCACACGTTCTCGAGTCAATTACATACCACATCATCCACCCCCCGTGTATGTTAACAAAATATTAGGGTTTAGACTTACAAATTTTTAACGGGCCTAATTATTACATATAACTACTTACTACATAATGCAATGTTCATCAGAATATCGACACTGTTACTCATTACCTTTAACATTTTCTTTAATATCTTTCACCACATCACCTAATTATTACATATAACCACTTCTATATATATATAGAAGTGGGATCAAGTGAGGACACTTTTTCCGGTGAGGACTGCGAGGACAAATCTGGGCCTTGGATCAAACAAAATCAATGACTAGGATCTAATGTGAAGAAAAGTAACAATGTTAGAAGGTTAGGGGGTTTTGTGTTAAGTTTTACAAAATAGTGGGGGGTAAAAAGAAAGTTTGTAAGGTTAAAATGGTCATTTTCGCACACATACTCTCTCTCCTCGCCACATGTCAATCTCTGATTTGGTTGGTTTTATTTTTACCCCCAAGTTCGTATTTCGGTCATAATTTTTTTTTTCTTTGTAAAAAAAAAAAACTAAAAATGCCAAAGTTCTTATAATTAAATTTTCTACAAAATGAGTATAGTCATGAAAATTTGAAAAAAAAAACCCGGATAAAATATTGGATCATTTTGTTAATTTTGGATCATTTTGGATCATTGTCATAATTTTGGATCATTTTGTTATTTTTGGATCATTTTTAATCTTGCATAAACATAATTTTACATAAATAATTAGTCAAATAATATATCATATATAATTTTGGATCATTTTGTTCATTCATTGTCATTTTGTTTACTTTGTACTATTGTTAATTTTTGGATCATTTTGTTATTTATGGATCATTGTCAATTTTGGATCATTTTTTTTTCAAATTTTCATGACTATACTCATTTTGTAGAAAATTTAATTTTAAAATTTTTGGCATTTTTAGATTTTTTATTTTACAAATAAATAAAAAAATTATGGGCGAAAAACAAAGTGCGGGGGAAAAAACCCACTTCCAATTATAAGAGGACAAGTGGCAAAAGGAGGAAATGGGGGTTTCATAAATGACATTTATGCCCTTTTTAAAATGACTGGATGAGATTTGTCCTCGCAGTCCTTACCGGGAAAAGAGTCCTCACCGGATCCGGACCCTATATATATATATATATATATATATATATATATATATATATATATATATATATATATATATATATATATACATATATGTATATAAGCATAGCAGGTGCAATCTCAATTTAAACCATTGATTTTTTTTAATGAAATGATCATGGAAGACACATTAATGTATTTGATGAGGAACCCACAAATAATGGTTTGCATGGATGTCATTCATGCATGTATACATACATGTATAGATAACATTTATGTATACATACATGAAAACATACATATATGTATACATGCATGAATGACATCCATGCAAACTAATATTTGGGGGTCCCTCATCAAATACATTAATGTTTCTTCCATGATCATTTCATTTAAAAAAATCAATGGTTTAGATTGAGTTCTGCTGGTTCTGTAGCCTTAATTGGTTCTGAAACTAATTCAACTATATATATATATATATATATATATATATATATATATATATATATATATATATATATACACTATATTATAAAGAGTTTACCTCTTCCATAATTAGTAAGGCTGAAAATTCAGCCAACACACTTGCTAATTATGAAAATATGTGTTTCTAAAAAAATAAGTATTGCCAGACTCGAACCTTGGACCTCCGCCTTATTACCATACACCTCAACCAACTGAGATAAGTAGCAACACGTTAATTTCGTGAGATTACAATGCTTTTCAATAACTATCTGCTCCATGGGCCAACAAAAACCACCGCCTCATGAGCCAATGCATGCGTGTTCTTGGGCAATGAACGTTTTTTGCAAATTGGGAAGTGGGGTGATTATTGGAAATCACACTATAATTTGAAATCAACCAATACAAGAAGCTTCAGTTCTTCTTCTTCCACCAAAACCTAATCAGATACAATCCCTCAAGCTCCAGTTCTTCCACCACCAAGAGTATTATTTATATGCTGATTGTTAAAATCCGTCAAGCTGTACGTCGTTTCAACAATATTCCGTTTACCTCTCTCTGTCTCGAACCCGAAGCCGGCGGCCGGTTTTCTTCATCTCTACCGTTTTCTTGTTCTGAAATTCTTATAGGTGATGCTTGAAATTAATGTGTTTATGAACTTTTTGAAATTAAATCTTGACTAATTGGATGACAGGGTATTTTCGTAACCTTTCTGATATTTTTTAGGTTGAATCTATAACATTAAGGTGCCAATATATTCATTAGAGGCTGGATTTGCAAGAGATTATTACGGAGCATTAAAACCTAATTCCTTGCATTACATGTTATTTATTTCTTTAGAATCACCTTCATATATTTTTAATTATATTTATCTATTAAATGTTAGATTATATGCAGGCAAACAGGAAGATCATATCTCAGAGTTTTGGGCAAAAATAAAAGCACATTATCCATTCTTGAGAGTTCTTTTACAGATTCAATGAATATTTTAATCTCAGTACACCTTATTTTTCACAACTGTTTTGAATTTTTCTACACGGGGCGGTCAGGTAACAGGTCAAGGCGGTTAATATTTTTTGTACAGTTTGATACTTGCCAGATTGTTTAAAGTTAGACAGCAACATTTTTTTGTCTATTTTTAAATTCATTTGCATGTATATCTCTTAATATTTTTCAATTCGTTTCATATAGGAAGTAAAGGGCACATGTGTGGGACTGATTCTTGTAGTTCCTGGCCATGGTAATTACGGGTAATTGTAATAGTTCAACTTTTTTGTTAAAAATAGAGAGTAAGTGGCATAACATGCGTTATAGCACAATGCACATGTTTCTCTAACTTTTTGTGCAGGACCTGAATTTAAATTGACTTTTAGGGGAGGATTAATGGTATTTGAAATGCAATTTTTTTTTTAAAACTATAGTTTGATTTTTTGTTGCATTTTTCTTGCAACATTCAGTGACTTGGGAATGAATAGCTGGACTAATTTAGTCACTATGGGCAGGATTTGATACAGAATTCGGAAAGCTGAGACTATTTAAAATCCTGGAACTGACCCTGACTGGAATTGGGAAACCCAAAAACAGAAAATCTCAGAAAATGGGAACCGAGAACGGTGCTGAAAATCAAAAATCGGGTCCAACCGGTTCCTGTTTTGTTCAGGTTCGAGTTTGACTTTTTGGTTAATTTGAGTGCCCAAGAAGAAAGCAGACACATTACAAGAAGCAGCATTTGTGTTTCGAGATCTAAAGAATCCTTAACATGAAATTTCAAATTATAAAAACAAATCTTCACATGCTATGTAATTTAGCATTTAAAAAGATGGTGTCTATATCTGAAAAATAAGATCATTTACAATCTTCATTCCTACTCTTTAGTTATTAGCATGAATCTTATTTTAATAAACTAACTGGTGTAGAATTATAGGATGAAGCTTATTGTTTATAGCCTTCTTAGAACAGATGATTTATTTATGCATAATTGCAAAGAATATCATATTCCCACATAAGTGGTTTATATGCATCTTTGTCTACTCCATTGCAGTTCGCTGGTGGTTTTGATGCAGATACAATGCATGCATTGGAGGAGATTAGCCATGTAGTTCTTGTTTTAAACAAAAAGTAGAAAGAATAAAGGATTTTATTTTTTTGCTGCAGAAAGCATGGATTTTTGTATAGGCCAATATCTAAAATGTTAGTTTTTGCTTGAAAAAATAAAATTTCACATAAAGATGCAATACTCCTATTATTAATTTGTTGTTCTAAGTAACTAAGATATGTATACGTATTTGGGGGTCAAGAATAATTACACGCTTGATTTTGACATCGTCTTGCAATTTCCCAATCCCTCTTTCACGTTTCTATTATAGTTGAGTTTGATTTTTAGGTTTGGCCCAATGTGCTTTCGACCAATTTGACTATTAAATATAGAGAAACGTATATTTTTGTAAAGTTATGGGGGACAAATTTCAACGATTGGATCAATCAACTCCTAAATCAGCACCACCATTTGATTCAATACATCAACAACATCACTACCCCATGTGTATTAAATCACATGTGATTGCAAATCGTTGACTACCATCGCATGTGTATTAAATCACATATAATTCAACACTGCCGACCACCACCGCCGCCGCCAACCTCTGCTGGCCATCGTTTCCACCACCCGCAACCCCCTCGCCACCGCTGGTTGCTTTCAGTCACATATGATTATGTATCCAATCACATGTGATTGTGTATCCAATCAAATGTGATTGCGGCGGCAGTGACCGGCGACGGTGGTGGTGGTCGGCAGCATTGGTTGTATATTGAATCATATGTAATTTGATGATGGTGGTGGTTAAGGGATATTTTAATCCAATTCAGGCTTTTTGGGCCAAATGATCACGCCTCTATGATCTTGAGACCTCTGCTTTATTAACATAATGCCTTAGAACATATGTTCCTTACTTGGGCTATAATTATCTTTGTCAATATCTTAAACTTAAAAAAAATTGAAGCTACCACCACCGCCACCTACGACCACAACCACCAAACACCATCCTACAACTACAACCAATTAATCGCCGCAATATATAGTTACTAGGTACCCGCCGCCGTATTGCGCGGGTTCCTGCTAGTATATATATATATATATATATATATATATATATATATATATATATATATATATATATATATATATATATATATATATATAAGGGTTCTACGGGTTCTGCACTATATATATATATATAGGAATGAGTTCCTTTGAGAATTAATATATTGGGTGAGAATGTGAGAATAGATCTCAGCCATTGATTTGGGTGGATTTAGGGCTCACGGCCCGGCAAAATTTGTCGCGCGGCGCGAGGGGGCACATTTGCCCTGTTTAATCATCGATGACCCTATGAATACATATAGGGTAATCATCGATGATTACACTAATTCTCACATTCTTACGATTTTTCCAATTCTCAAAGGAACCCTCCCCTATATATATATATATATATATATATATATATATATATATATATATATATATATATATATATATATATAGGGTCCGATTCAGTGCAGAACCGTTTAAAGATGCAGAACCACAGAACCATCCTAACATCCAATGTTTTCTATGTTGTACATAAGTTGTAAATTTGCATACACGTTGTAACCATCCTAACATCTAATGTTTCCAATTTTTTATAAAATAATATATAAATATATTTATATATTATGTGTATAAAAAATCGGAAACATTGAATGTATAAATGTGTTACAACGTGTATGGAAATGTACACCTTATGTATAACATAGAAAACATTGGATGTTAGGATGGTTCTGCGGTTCTGCAGCTTTAAACGGTTCTGCGCTGAATCGGGCACTATATATATATATATATATAGAAGTGAGTTCCATTGAGAATTAATATATTATGTGAGAATGTGAGAATAGATCTCAGCCTCTCATCTCCTTCCAGCCCTCACGCGCGCGGTGGCATTTTTGTAATTAAGTCCAACTTTCCTCACGCGCGCGGTGGCATTTTTGTAATTAAGTCTAACTTTTCTGTCCCACACGCGGTGGCATTTTTGTAATTAAGTCCAACTTTTTTTAATCATCGATGATTAAACTGGGTGTAGTGTTTAATCATCAATTATTAAACTTTTGAGATTGTTTTTAATCATCGATGATTAAACCAAACCCCAAGTTTAATCGTTAATGTTTAAACACATTATCAAGTTTAATCATCGATGATTAAAAGAGCATCTTATGATTATTACACTGATAAAGTTTAATCATCGATGATTAAACACTACACTCAGTTTAATCATCGATGATTAAACCCAAACTCAAGTTTAATCATCGATGATTAAACATATAGTCAAGTTTAATCATCGATGATTAAACATTACACTCAGTTTAATCATCGATGATTAAACTCAAACTCAAGTTTAATCATCGATGATTAAACATATAGTCAAGTTTAATCATCGATGATTAAAAGAGCATCTTATGATTATTACACAGATAAAGTTTAATCATCGATGATTAAACACTACACTCAGTTTAATCATCGATGATTAAACCCAAACTCAAGTTTAATCATCGATGATTAAACATATAGTCAAGATTAATCATCGATGATTAAACAGCATGTTATAGAGAATTTCCCAATCCCTCTTTCACGTTTCTATTATAGTTGAGTTTGATTTTTAGGTTTGGCCCAATGTGCTTTCGACCAATTTGACTATTAAATATAGAGAAACGTATATTTTTGTAAAGTTATGGGGGACAAATTTCAACGATTGGATCAATCAACTCCTAAATCAGCACCACCATTTGATTCAATACATCAACAACATCACTACCCCATGTGTATTAAATCACATGTGATTGCAAATCGTTGACTACCATCGCATGTGTATTAAATCACATATAATTCAACACTGCCGACCACCACCGCCGCCGCCAACCTCTGCTGGCCATCGTTTCCACCACCCGCAACCCCCTCGCCACCGCTGGTTGCTTTCAGTCACATATGATTATGTATCCAATCACATGTGATTGTGTATCCAATCAAATATGATTGCGGCGGCAGTGACCGGCGACGGTGGTGGTGGTCGGCAGCATTGGTTGTATATTGAATCATATGTAATTTGATGATGGTGGTGGTTAAGGGATATTTTAATCCAATTCAGGCTTTTTGGGCCAAATGATCACGCCTCTATGATCTTGAGACCTCTGCTTTATTAACATAATGCCTTAGAACATATGTTCCTTACTTGGGCTATAATTATCTTTGTCAATATCTTAAACTTAAAAAAAATTGAAGCTACCACCACCGCCACCTACGACCACAACCACCAAACACCATCCTACAACTACAACCAATTAATCGCCGCAATATATAGTTACTAGGTACCCGCCGCCGTATTGCGCGGGTTCCTGCTAGTATATATATATATATATATATATATATATATATATATATATATATATATATATATATATATATATAAGGGTTCTACGGGTTCTGCACTATATATATATATAGGAATGAGTTCCTTTGAGAATTAATATATTGGGTGAGAATGTGAGAATAGATCGCAGCCATTGATTTGGGTGGATTTAGGGCTCATGGCCCGGCAAAATTTGTCGCGCGGCGCGAGGGGGCACATTTGCCCTGTTTAATCATCGATGACCCTATGAATACATATAGGGTAATCATCGATGATTACACTAATTCTCACATTCTTACGATTTTTCCAATTCTCAAAGGAACCCTCCCTTATATATATATATATATATATATATATATATATATATATATATATATATATATATATATATATATATATATATATATATATATATATAAGTGAGTTCCATTGAGAATTAATATATTAGGTGAAAATGTGAGAATAGATCTCAGCCTCTCATCTCCTTCCAGCCCTCACGCGCGCGGTGGCATTTTTGTAATTAAGTCCAACTTTCCTCACGCGCGCGGTGGCATTTTTGTAATTAAGTCTAACTTTTCTGTCCCACACGCGGTGGCATTTTTGTAATTAAGTCCAACTTTCTTTAATCATCGATGATTAAACTGGGTGTAGTGTTTAATCATCAATTATTAAACTTTTGAGATTGTTTTTAATCATCGATGATTAAACCCAACCCCAAGTTTAATCGTTAATGTTTAAACACATTATCAAGTTTAATCATCGATGATTAAAAGAGCATCTTATGATTATTACACAGATAAAGTTTAATCATCGATGATTAAACACTACACTCAGTTTAATCATCGATGATTAAACCCAAACTCAAGTTTAATCATCGATGATTAAACATATAGTCAAGTTTAATCATCGATGATTAAACATTACACTCAGTTTAATCATCGATGATTAAACCCAAACTCAAGTTTAATCATCGATGATTAAACATATAGTCAAGTTTAATCATCGATGATTAAAAGAGCATCTTATGATTATTACACAGATAAAGTTTAATCATCGATGATTAAACACTACACTCAGTTTAATCATCGATGATTAAACCCAAACTCAAGTTTAATCATCGATGATTAAACATATAGTCAAGATTAATCATCGATGATTAAACAGCATGTTATAGAGAATTAAGAATCTAAAAAACGGAGACAAGGTTAATCATCGATGATTAAAAAAAATGTCAAAGATTAATCATTAGTAGTTAAAGAGCATTTTATAAAAAATTCAGACTAGTTCAATCATCGATGATTAAACTCACTCAAGTTTAATCATCGATGATTAAACATATAGTCAAGATTAATCATCGATGATTAAAAACAATCTTAATAGTTTAATAATTGATGATTAAAACACTACACCCAGTTTAATCATCGATGATTAAAGAAAAGTTGGACGTAATTACAAAAATGCCACCGCGTGTGGGACAGAAAAGTTGGACTTAATTACAAAAATGCCACCGCGCGTCTTTTTGCCTAATTCTCACATTCTCACCTAATATATCAATTCTCAATGGAACCCTCCCCTATATATATATATATATATATATATATATATATATATATATATATATATATATATATATATATATATATATGTATATATATATATATATAGGGTCCGATTCAGTGCAGAACCAGTTTTAATTACAGAACCACAGAACCATGTATCAACCAATGAGAATGCATGAATTTTAATTTATTAATTATATTTTAAACTGAAGTCGTGGAGGGTCTTTTAGGGAACTGGCATAATTCGTTAAGTATGGTAACCATATAAGGCTTTAAATCATTTCCTAAAGATAATGAAAGTTGGTTTGCAAATTAATATCACATAATCAATTCAAATCATTAAAAGTTTTTTTAGCGGTTTCTCACTTGATAACACAGAAGGTTCCCAGAACCCTAAATATCGAAAAAAAAAACCCCCCATTCTGAGGAAGATGAATAACGATCAAGAAGATGCAACAAGTTTAGTAGATACAGAAAGGGCAAACGAATTCGACATTCATGAAAACACCTATGAAGAAGACTATCAGCAACGTCCGACATTTGATGTAGCAGATAATCCGGATGAACATGTTGGTAAGATATGTTTTTTGTAGTTATTTCAGCTAAGAATTTGTGTGTTTTCAGAAATGTATATATAGGGTTCTACATGTATGTGACGATTTAACAGGGCATATTTGTATTGTTAATATAATTGGAACATGTGTGATGTAGGTCTAGTAAGAACTGAAACATACAATGTATACGACATAACTGTAATTAGTAAGAATAAAAGAAACAGTTGACACGTTCAGCATGATTGTATTTAGTATATGATGACGAACAAACATAAACATTGTATGTTTATGACAGTATATGTAGTAAAAAATGGCTGAACGTGTTAAAGAATGTAAGACATTTAATGTGTACGAATGGTTTTTTAATGTAAGAACATGTAGAAACAGTCGATGTTTGTAACATTAAATGTTTGAGAACATGGATGTATGCTGTAAACAGTTGATGTTAATGACATAAATCTGATATGAATGTAAATATACAGTTGATGTAAGCTATAAACATTTGATTCTAATGTCGTAAATCTTTTTAATATATTTTGATTTGAATATGATGCAGATTGTATAGGTGACACGAGTGTGTTTGAGATTTTGCCAACTCGGAAGGTACTCAGTATTGGGTTCCCGATGTCCCGGATGATGATGAACCTAAAGTGGGTACGATTTATGATACATTTGATGACTGTTATGAGATGTACAAAGCCTACTCTCAGATAGGCCCGATTTGTCCAAAAGATGATCATATTCGACCATGTCAGGGAACATCTGCTTTGTTGCTGCAAAAGTTTTGTCGAATTCATAAAATTCCATTACCAACAGCTTTGATGTATTGGTTAAGATTCCAAATACACCCCTGAAAAACATATAATGTATATATCAAAATCGGGTCTAGAATAATTAGAATTTAATAATAAATAAATAAATAACAACAAACCTAACATCTTTATCCTCGGGAATTATCTCTCCACCATCTACAACCATTGTGTCATGAACAACACCGTGTTGTTTGCAATTTGCAGTCCCATACGCTGTGCATCTTTATTGATTTTCTTACTTTGCAATGTTACTGGTCAATTTATTACTACTCAAAACTAAACCTGCCTTTGACTGATTGAGTTTTTGTCAAACTTACATATCTATGCAGCAATGATCAATTTACTCATATGCTATCAATGGCTTTAGCACGAAATAAATCAATTTATGATACATTCAATTTTTAAAAATTGTTATAACTAGTTTGGCTTTTTAGTCGAAGGACTAATGTTCTACATTAAAACTGAAAAGACTTATATTGTTAACCATATCAAACTTGACTGCAAAATGCTCAGACTTGACCTCAAAATAAACTTCTCTTTCTTCTGTATATGTAAAACTAAATCTTTTGACTTTTGAGCTCAAATTTTAATTCTTAACAAATTCTAATGATAATGAAATTGATAACAGGAACCAAGTTGAAGGACTTTGTTGCAACTATGAATGACGAGAAATTTCAATCTGAAACTATAAAGATCCGTAAGAGGTCGACGAGTATGCTAAACAATTCCCAACAATAAGGGTTGAAAAGGAAACAATCAAGTACGAAGATTAAAATCAAACTCCAAAATATAGTGCACATTTGTTGTTTCAGTTTTTTCTTTTTTTTTTTATCTGTTGGTTTGTGTAAGATGGATGGTGATTATGGTTGTTTGTTTTGATAAGCAGTATTATTTGTTTGTTATCACAAGTATAGTAATAAATTTGCAGCATCTATAGGTGCTGTGATGCTAGGGTTTTTATACTATATTGAAAAAAATTAGCTGATGTATATGTCATATATTAGTGGTGATTAAAACAGAATATCAAACTATTCTTTAATAATATATATATTGATATATTTGATTTTGTTGATGTTATTGATGTTATTGTTGGGGTCTGTTTGATAAAGCATGTTTTTAAAAATTAATACCCGGAAATACCAGGTGGAATTACAAAATACAGCAAAAACTAAAAAAAAAAAAAAAATTGTGGTGAAGCATCGCCGCAAAAGCTCGCCGCAAAAAGCCATATCCTACTTGCTAAACGTCGCCGCAAAAAGGAAAATTATCGCCGCAAAACGTCATATTTTGTCGCCGCAAAAGACCGACGCCGCAAAATGTTAAAAACGCCGCAAAACAGGTGCCACGTGTAACCCCAGTGGAGTCGATGGGTGTCGCCGCAAAAGCTACAAAAAATCGCCGCAAAAAGTCTTAAACTGCGAATTTTTCGGGGCGACCTTTTCGCTGCGACAGCTCGCCGCAAAAACCCTTTTGGGGCGATTTTTGGGCTTTTTGCCACGAAATTTCTCGCCGCAAAAAGTGCTTTTTTTAGTAGTGATTGGTGTTTGTGATAGCTTCACTTGGTAATTGTGCGACATATTTAATGAGTAAAAAAGGGGAGTCTTGGAGGTTTGATGTCAGTTACTTCCACATGTCAGCTTTCACAATTTATGGTTATGTGTTTTCAGTCCCATTGGGATTTTACTTGATGCTTCACTATTTTGGCTCAAAAGTTGCTCTTAATCTTATCCACTTTTGGTGCATGTGGGGTTATTCTCTCTTCATTTTCATCCTCCCCTCTGTAAGTATTAATTAAAAAAATTTAATGTCATATAATATATGTTTAAAGACTAAAAAAATATGTTATTAATAACAGGGAAATTGCTGTTTGTATATATATAATTATATATGCAGGTTTTATTGGTTATCCCAGTGGATTTTATACGATGGATGATCACAATCATCACAGGTATTGCATCAGCTGCATTTGTTGGTTTGAACCTGAGGTCTCATGTTGAGTTAAATGACCTAACCATAGTTTTGGTTGCTGCGTGTGTTTTGCAATTTGCTCTTGCTATCTTCATCAAATCATGGTTCTTCCCTTGAATGTTGTTTTCGTGTTGCAACTGAATTTTGAAAAAGAAGGTTTTATTTGTTGTAGAGATTTTCGTAGGATTAGGCTCGTATCAATGGTTCGGTGTTGATATATGTAGATTTGGTTTGTAGAAAAAGAGTAAGAAGAAATTGAAAATTTCTTACTTATGGTTTTGGTTTCTGGATACTATATGATCATATTTTAAAAATTAGATTATTATTGAATTAATATAGTTTTTCTAGTTATTTTTACAAAAGGCATTCGTTCTACTTTCTGCTCCCTATTGAATACGTAAGTGTTTATTTTGTCATTTTTAATTGAAATAATGTTTTTGAGCCGCTTGTAAACATTCATTTTAGTTAGTTTTTTTCCCATGTTAGGCCACACAACACATGTATGGCAAGCATTTGACCTCTTTGGGTGTGGTTTTTTTGGTCTTTATTAACCTTTTAGTGAGTTGACACAAACATGTTTTACGAGAAGATAAGGCTTATACATGCATCGCTTGTTGAAGATAATAGCATAGCAGGTGCAATCTCATGAAATAAACATAAACAATATATATATATATATATATATATATATATATATATATATATATATATATATATATATATATATATATATATATATATATATATATATGGTGCGATTCAGCGCAAAACCATTTTTAGCGACAGAACCACAGAACCCTCTTCCAACCAATCAAATCGCAGCATTTAATAATTAATATGTTTTAATTAATATTAAACGAAAAGGGTATTTATGTCAAATTGCACAAATCGGTTATTTATGGAAATACAATCATTGTGTGCAGGATTCCTTAAAACATGGGACATCAGTTTTTTTTTATCAATATCACGATATTAATTATGAGTTTTTTATAACATTCGTGTATTTACATTGGATGTTTGCGGCCTGTAATCAGACGTATTCAACATACAGTGATTGATCTATGGAACATAAGATGTTTTTGGTATTAGGCAATGAGTATTGTACGAAATGTGTTACGTAAAATAATCATTATATGATGCTGACCCAAATACATACAATGTTTACACTTTCAATACATACAATGTTTATACGAAAACACTTTAATATCAAATTTAATAATGACAAAAACATCAAATGTATAACACGATATTGATTAAGCATTTTTAAGATTCAAGACGATATTGCTGCACGAATAACATTAGCTTCATCTCGGTTAGATGATTCACCAAGCTTGCGTTCCCTTTCCGTTTATGATCAAGTCAATCTTTTTCTTCATAATCTAAATCTGAACAAATAACATACATTAGATTAAATACATACAATAATAAATCAAACCAACATACCGACTATGACAACCGGTTTAGGCCTCCGACTTTCGTTGTAATTAACTGAAAACAAAACATAACACAAATGTTTTCAGGAAAAGCATCAACATCAAATGTATCAACATCCAATGTATTATTTTACATCCAATGTATTAAATTGAAAAAGCATCAACATCAAATGTTTTCAGGAAAAAAAAAGATTTACAAAGGAAAAACATCAAATTGAATTTCAAAACACGAGTGAATTGAATAAAGCAAATTAAATAACAAAATCCACTTTTTTTGTTTGGAATCTTCTGGTTTCTTGGAGAGATTGGTTAGTTACTTTTGTGGGTTTTCTTGGTGCTACAGGTACTGATAATTATTTTCCATGTACAAAGTTTACAAATACATGAATAAAACACATACTGAATAGTATTAAAATCAACATAGTTAGAGCCCTAGGTTGGAATCTCTTCGTGAAAATCAGAAATCAATCGAACAATCCATTTCGACACAGAACATGAAATAACACGATGAAATAAGATGATTAAATAGAAAGAAAGTCGCATAAACAAATTCCAATTTCAATTATATAGAAAGAAAATCATAACGAAGTTAACAAAATCGTCGGAAAAATTAACAAATACTAGCAGTAAACTAACCGGAAATTATTCTTGAAATGCTGAAATTGAAGAAGACAACTCTCGTATTTCATCTGAAAAAACATAAATTGGCGAAAACTATTAAGCGTAAAAGCAAAAACTCTGGATTTGAAGCTTTGATTAGGAGAGATTGAAAGGAAAATTTGAAGATTTGGGAAGATAAAAGACGAAAATGAGTTTGAATAATAGTAGTAGGTGCGTGAATTAAGGGATTTGATGATTTGATTCAGTTATTAAGGATCCACGTTTTTTGCCAATACGTATACTACCCTTTTAACAATTAGACTCACGTTTTTTAGATTAAAAATTTTTCATTTTAGCCCTTGTTAATCTCAACCATCTATTAATAAAACGAGTGGTCAAGATTAAAACTTACAATGGTTCTGTGGTTCTGTCGCTAAAAATGGTTCTGCCCTGAATCGGACACTATATATATATATATATGTATGTATATATATATATATATAGGGTCCGGATCCGGTGAGGACTCTTTTCCTCGCGAGGACTGTGAGGACTCCAAAAAAAACTCTAAAAATGATCCAAAACAAACTTTTTTCAAAAAATTCCTTTTTTAAACATTAAAATCGCTATGTATAAGATCCAAATTTTTTTTTTCCAAAAATGATCAAAAAAAAATATATGGATCATAATAATGATCCACAAAAAAAAATCTGGATCATTGTTATGATTCGCTAAAAAAAGTGGATCATAATTATTTTTTTTAAATTTTTTTTTTGTCAAATGTAGTAATAATCATGGTGGGTTATACATATTTTTTTCGGAATTTTTTGAAATTTTTATGAGGTGTCCTCGCGAGTCCTCACCGAAAAAAGAGTCATCACAGGATCCCACTTCTATATATATATATATATATATATAGTGTCCGAGTTAAGCTACAGAACTACAGAACCATTTTAAGAATTGATCTGGATCGTCTATATTTCAATCTATGGCTGATATGTAGCATGTATTTTATTTATATTTAATTATTAAATAAATCTGGATTTTTGTCCGTTTAGGGGTACAATCGGAATTTAACATACAGAGGTTATTTTTAGGGGGATATATAAATTCCATTCGTGTGCATTCTTTCCGGAAATCTCGTTTTGGAACTTCCCCTGCAATCTCGATACCAGAAGAACACAAATCTTAAAATTGACAACTAAATCTCCGAGATTTTATACATATTTTGATTTTACATAAAATCAAATGCCCATTCCCCTTGATTATATAGATACGATAAGATTTCTGAAAAAGAATTAGCGTTTTTTTTTGCACAAATGAGGTGAAGAAATTGAAATCGAAGCTTCAATAACTTTGTCAGGTGAGTAATTTATTCGTAATCGTTCTTCTTTTTTAACGAAATTTGTCATATAGTTAGTGTTATATTACGAAACCCTCATGTTCGTTCTTATTTCACACCAATGTTTCAGTTTGTTTGAGTTCGTTTTTAAAATCATCAACTGAATCTCTGAAATCTTTGATATTGTTCGATTTTTCATATAATAAAACACGAAATCACATTGATTTTATACATCAGTTCGATTATCATCGCCAAAATAGGGATTTTATCGGCATACTGATTTTTACGCACCATCAATGTCTTGTCCAATATAATAAAAATGTAGTAATTATTTGATTTTTGTTTCGGTGTTTCAAATACATTTTGAATGAATTTTCCTTTATCAATTTGGGTAGTTTTTGTTTTTGTGACATTGGGTGTTTAACTTTTGGAAGTTTAGCTTACCTGTGACTTTGAGTTTAAAATAGGTGATATTGTGTTATCTTATGAATCCAGGTGTAAGGAGAAGCGGTAGGAAGAAGGCAACATTGGTTAACTATAATGAAAGTGGAGGGCTAAACCGATTGAAACAATTGATGCGGCTGATTGTGAAGTTTATACTCAGCAACACAATATGTTATAGGGATTGAAAGTGTAAACATTGTATGTTTCGGTTATATATGTATGTATTGAAAGTGTAAACATTGTATGTATTTTGGTTATATATGTGTGTATTCAAAGTGTAAACATTGTATGTATTTCGGTTATACATGTATTGAAAGTGTAAACATTGTATGTATTTGGGGTTATAAATGTATTGAAAGTGTAAACATTGTATGTATTTGGGTTATACATGTATTTGAAAGTGTAAACATTGTATGTATTTGGGTTATACATGTATGTATTGAAAGTGTAAACATTGTATGTATTTGAGTTTATCATAAACATTTAATGTATTACCATAAACTTCATATGTTATATCCGTGATAATGAGAAAAAACAGACTTACCATGTTTTAAGGAATCCAGCGCACACTTAATGTATTTCCATATATAACCAATTTATGTATTTTGACTCATATACCCTTTTCGTATAATAAAAATAAAAACAAAAAAAACATTAAATGCTGCAATATGATTGGCTAGAAGATGGTTCTGTAGTTCTGTAGCTTAAATCGGTTCTGCGCTGAATCGCACCCTATATGTATATATATATATATATATATATAGAAAGCGGTTCATGCGAGAACCACTGAAATTGCGAGAACCGCGAGAACACCTTTACAGCCCTTAGATGAATCTGTTTTAACTTTGACCTTATAAGGATAATTTGGTAATTGTGTATTTGTTTTAAATAACTATTTTATCCAATAAAAGGCAACTGAATCCCTCCCACGTTGATTTGTACTGAATATTAACTCACTCTCCTATTATTATGTATATCACGATCACGATGCATATCTCATCTCCAAATACCAGTCGCAGATTCCGATCAATTATCAATTAATCCGATCACCTACTTTATCGATTTCATGCGTAAAAAGTATCTGGTTCGTCAATTATTCCGATCAAAAGATTGTAGTTCTTAATAGGAATCATTAACCACTGAATTATAACCCTAATTCGGAAAAAAAATACAATCGTGTTCTACTTTTGATCGTCAAAAAGTTCAGGTATTTACAATTTTCAATAATTGAGGATGTTATAGAATTACATCCGTTCATCAATATGAGTTCTTATATATTTACTATCCCAGATTTGTTAATCGAGTTTTTTAAAGGTTTTCATTCATTTAATAATTTCAATTATTTGAAGATGTCAACATATAGTGCTGCTTCTGAAGATTTTAGTAACCCTTGTACTCCGTCATTGAATAAACACGTTGAAGATGAGCAGGAAAACGGAGTTGAAAGTGAGTTTTATCACTAATGATATATATATGAATTTACATGATTAATTGATTTTAAACTTCCAATTTTCTGATTGAGTGTTTGGAAGAATTTTTATTTTAAAAAGATTACGATTCATTGTTGTTATTATTTTCGTATTCATTACTGAACAAAAAATTATGTAATTAGGTTTTTGGTATGGTTTGATTTTATTTATACACTTGTAACGTTGATCACTTCATTATATGTAGGAGATAATCCGGATGCAGAAATTGAATCACTTAATAGCACTATGACTCAAACACCAGACGGGACCAAGTCTTGGGTTCCTAATGTATTGGAAGAAATAAAGCCAGTGGTTGATTCGGTTTTTAATTCTCTTGATGAGGCGGAAATTATGTACAACCGTTATGCTTTGGCATCTGGGTTTAGTACTCGTAGATCAACAACTCGCAAGAATGTTCATGATGAGATTACAGTCAGGTATTTTCTCTGTAGTAAAGCTGGTGTACCTAGAAAAAAACAAAATGTTGACACCCTACAGGTCGACATAGAAAAAGTGAAACCGCGTAATTGTAACATTAGTGTTACGGATTGTAAGGCGGGCATAAAACTTAGCCTAGTTAGAGGCACATGTTCATATAAACTGTATGAATTTAAAGAGGTCCACAACCATCCGCTAGTTAGTGTAGTCAACAAGCATTTGTTACGTACTAGTAGACAACTACAATTCGGTGATGAAGATTTTTTACAACAAGCGTCTACGTGTAATATTGCTCCGACCGTCGCACATAGGTTACAGGCATCACTAAAAGGGGGTATGATAAGGTAAATGGCACAGAGGTTGATTATAAAAATTGTAGGCGAGATATAAACAAATACATTGGTAATGCAGATGCACAAATGGTCGTAAACATTCTTACTAACAGAAAACAACATGCCCCAAATTTCTTTTTCGACTACATATCCGATGAAAACGAACTTGGAGGTATTTTTTGGGCGGATGAAGTATCAAAATTTAACTATAACGAGTTTGGTCATGTTATGGCATTCGACGCAACCTTCCGCACCAACAAGTATGCAAGCAATTGTTTTTTTTTTTTTGTTTTTTTGGGTTAATTATCTTTTTTCATGTATTTTGTTATCCAGATACGGCATGATTTTTGTACCATTCACCGGTATTAATAATCACAACAAATCTGTTTGTTTTGGGGCTGGACTTCTAAAAGATGAGTCCGTTAACTCTTACGTTTGGTTGTTAGAGGCATTTCTGAAAGCTCATGTTAAGCAACCTAATATTGTTGTCACAGATCAGGATCCGTCTATGAAAATAGTTGTTCCAACTGTCTTTAATGAATCTCACCATAGATTCTGTATGTGGCATATAATGAACAAACTACCATTGAAGGTAAAATATTTTTTTTAATGATGCCATTATGTTATTTCACTATCGAATACCTTCTAACGTACATATTATTTTTTTACACAAACAGTGTTCAGTCATGAACAGTCTGAACACTGTTCAATTAATCCATTATTTGTTCAATACAGATCACTGGTGACAACCAAGATAGTAAAGAGATCAGGAAGCGATTACATAAACTTGTGTGGAATAGTAACATTGGTACAAAAGAGTATGAGAGGCGGTGGGGTGAATTAATATCGGAATTTTCATTAAGTCAACATAAGTGGCTTGGTGATATGTTCAATATTAGGCAGCAATGGATTCCTGGTTATTTTAAACATATACCAATGTATTGTTTGATGAGAACCACGTCACGGTTAGAGAGTTCAAATTCAATGTTTCGTAAATTCTTAAATTTTGGTCATACGTTGGTGCAGTTCATGCTTTGTTTTGAGGCTGCAATGGAAAAACAAAGATATAAACAACGGCGAGATGACTTTGAAGACACAACAAAAATACCAAAAATGGACACCCATCTCCCTATTGAGCGTCACGCTTCATCAATATACACAATAACTTTGTTCAGGAAAGTGCAACATGAAATAGTTAGAGGAATGTATTCATGCTCACTTAAAACATCAGGGTATGACGAAGAACCTGGTGTTTTTATGATCAAACATTTTGACCAACACGATAAATTTGTTGGTGACTTTAAGGTACTATTACATACAAAGTAGTATTTTATTAATTATGTTTAAATGTGTATAACGTTTTAATTTTTTCATCCGATGTGCAGGTCAGATATAATGCAGATGAAGCCACTGTACAGTGCAGTTGTAATCTTTTTGGCCAGCATGGATATTTATGTAGACATGTATTTTGTGTTTTAAATTCTGAACACGTAAAAGAGATACCTGAGAAATACATATTAAGACGATGGAGTTCTAACCTAATGCCACGTGATACACTTTATAGTCGCTATCGATATGGAGTGCAGAACGATAGTTCAAAAGAATCTGTGGCCAACGCAATGTTAGATGTTGAATCCTGTATATCTAGATTTCGTTCATCACAGAACACACTTGACGAGTTTCTTACAAGGCTTAATGAATTAACTGCTGAGTTTAAACATAAGGTACCTGATCAACAATCTCAGAAGAAAGGCAAGGCTGCTAGATTTGGTGAATTAGTTGGTGATTCACAAACAGACTTTCAACTAATTCCTCCTCCCGGTATTAGAAATAAAGGATGTGGTACGGGTAAGAGATTGAAAGGTCCTGGTGAGAGGGCAATAGAAAAAGCGAAGGACAAGGAAGAAGGAAAAAAATGTCAAGTTTGTCTCGAGGTCGGGCACAACTCGCGTACATGTGGAGGACCTTCAACTTACAAAGGAGCATCATTATCAAAACGACAAAAAAGATGAAATTTTAAATCATTTAATTTTAAAACATGAATCTCTTACTTTATATTAAGACGTTTTTCACACTTCCTTATAATTGTTGAACTTATAGACTACGTTTTCGTATTTAAGATTCATATTAGACGATGTTTAATGATTTAGTACTCTTTATATGATGTAGTTTTTATAAATGTTATTTATTACGTTTTAACCACTAACTATGTACTTTTATTACCATGAAATTCCGCACAATAAACTGATATGCATTAGCTACATTTTGGTCACACAGTAAAGATTTGTTCAATGATGAATACATTTACTAAGGTTGTAAATGTTTATAATATGTTCAACGATGAATAGCAAAACTTAAATGCAAATAATATAATCCCAAACATAAATAAGTCTTTGATAATTTTTACCTCAAACATTAACATCCAAACAGAAAATGAAAAATAGAATTATTCAATGACAAAACTAACATCTTAAAATAAATATGACAAAACCATGAATGTCTATAAAAAAAAATGAAACTGCTAATTTTTCCAATGCAGATATTTAGCCACACTCTTCTGCTTCTTTCAACACTTTGTTACGTAAAATGTTATGCCTCGACATCAACATTGTTATTGTGTACCGCTCCCTCAACTTTTTCAATAAAGTTTTCTGTCGTCGTCCTTCCGCATCCAAACCACAACACCAATTTGATGCCCCGCCCCCCATGTAAGTCTCCATATGACGCATAACAAACACATCCTTTTCATTTTTATTGCCTCGAGATTTCCAATTCATGGTAAGGGATACTGGTTTTGCAGCCTCCAACTTATGGGCTTTTGGATGATCAATGTACTTAAGATAATGTACGAAGCCATTTATCTGTAATTAAATTGTATTTGTTCAGTATTGATCAAACAAGTAGTTAAACGGGATTGTTATTTTTTACTTACCAGATTTTCCGGCAATCCATCGTACTTTATTCTAATAACTTGCTCATAAGTCATGTTGTCTATTATATCAATTGTTCCACGCTTTAAATCAAAGCATATCAAATAAGTAGTAACATACATCACAGGGAAGAATACCTGTATGGTTTTATAAAATAAAAAAAAAAATCAGTGTTCATTACTGTTCATTATGGCGTATAACATGTGTATTTCAGTGTTCAATATCGTTCATTTGCATACGTTTCCAACCAATATGACCAGAATTAAACTTACCAGGTCCACTGCTCTCAATTTCATTAAGTTCGCGTCTTTATGCATCATATCACCAAGTACATGCGTTAAAGATCTTACACGTTCATCAACGCTCATTTTATCAATAGTAACAGGTAGAAACAATCTACACGGTGACTCTGGTGCTCTAATCCCCTCTTGTATGTTTAACATAGCAGACCATGTGTTCAGTACTTCATCTAGAAACGGACCTTGAGTTGCAAAACAACTAAGAGGCCCTCTTTTTATTTGATGTTCATCCTTTGTCATGAATACTACTTGACTGCATTATAATAAAATTATAGTCAAACAATTTTCTTTATTTAAATTTCATTTAACAATACAAAAGTAAAATCAATACACTTACTTATAATTCAACGCCGGCTTTGTTATGTAGTTGAGTACTTTTTTTTCTTCAGTTGTTAGTTTTTTTCCAATATCAACCACTCTCTGTGCAAACGGTGAACGTAGTTGTTCAGATAAGTTTACAGCCCGCGTCGACGTCCTTTTTTGAACAACAATGGGTTGGTCTTTTGGCTTTGATATACCTTTTTTAGTAACGGTACCGATTTCTTTCTGTTCATTAACGTCTTGAACACCTACATGACCATCATTTCTAACCTTGTCAAACTCTTGTGTCAGGCCAAGACTAAAGCTTGGCATGTCATATCTAGCATTATCTGAATGAAGATGTGATCTCCCCTTCATAGCCGTTTCCATTGCTTCTTCAATATCCTTATAATAACCTGGAGACACTTGTGTGACCGGTATGTCAACTTGCAAACATGGTTCTTTAGGTGTATTAATTGCTTTTTCTAATTTTCTAAAGTACCCTGGCGACACTTCTGTAAGTGGTATGTCATCCTGGTAACCATGGGCTTTTAGTTTATTCATCGTTTCTTCTACAGCCTCACAATATCCCGGTGACATTTGTGTCGACAAGGTACTAGTCTGACAACCTTGTACTTTAGGAGAACTGTACGGATCAGCATCGTCACTTTTTTTCAAATCATCGCCCATAACATCGATCATTTGTGAGCTCTTTTCTGCCAGATATACATTTTCCGAGTTTCCTAATTGGTTTACAGAACATAATCACAAACGTTATACTTTGATTATCATTAATGCACAATTTACAAATAACGTAGTATGTGTTAACATACAATTTTTTTAATTTAACTACAGTTCATCCAACAGCTGATAACAGTCATTATACATTCATTACTCATAATTACCTATTTTACATTCCAAAAAAATTACAACCACACGTTCTCGAGTCAATTACATACCACATCATCCACCCCCCGTGTATGTTAACAAAATATTAGGGTTTAGACTTACAAATTTTTAACGGGCCTAATTATTACATATAACTACTTACTACATAATGCAATGTTCATCAGAATATCGACACTGTTACTCATTACCTTTAACATTTTCTTTAATATCTTTCACCACATCACCTAATTATTACATATAACCACTTCTATATATATATAGAAGTGGGATCAAGTGAGGACACTTTTTCCGGTGAGGACTGCGAGGACAAATCTGGGCCTTGGATCAAACAAAATCAATGACTAGGATCTAATGTGAAGAAAAGTAACAATGTTAGAAGGTTAGGGGGTTTTGTGTTAAGTTTTACAAAATAGTGGGGGGTAAAAAGAAAGTTTGTAAGGTTAAAATGGTCATTTTCGCACACATACTCTCTCTCCTCGCCACATGTCAATCTCTGATTTGGTTGGTTTTATTTTTACCCCCAAGTTCGTATTTCGGTCATAATTTTTTTTTTCTTTGTAAAAAAAAAAAAACTAAAAATGCCAAAGTTCTTATAATTAAATTTTCTACAAAATGAGTATAGTCATGAAAATTTGAAAAAAAAAACCCGGATAAAATATTGGATCATTTTGTTAATTTTGGATCATTTTGGATCATTGTCATAATTTTGGATCATTTTGTTATTTTTGGATCATTTTTAATCTTGCATAAACATAATTTTACATAAATAATTAGTCAAATAATATATCATATATAATTTTGGATCATTTTGTTCATTCATTGTCATTTTGTTTACTTTGTACTATTGTTAATTTTTGGATCATTTTGTTATTTATGGATCATTGTCAATTTTGGATCATTTTTTTTTCAAATTTTCATGACTATACTCATTTTGTAGAAAATTTAATTTTAAAATTTTTGGCATTATTAGATTTTTTATTTTACAAATAAATAAAAAAATTATGGGCGAAAAACAAAGTGCGGGGGAAAAAACCCACTTCCAATTATAAGAGGACAAGTGGCAAAAGGAGGAAATGGGGGTTTCATAAATGACATTTATGCCCTTTTTAAAATGACTGGATGAGATTTGTCCTCGCAGTCCTTACCGGGAAAAGAGTCCTCACCGGATCCGGACCCTATATATATATATATATATATATATATATATATATATATATATATATATATATATATATATATATACATATATGTATATAAGCATAGCAGGTGCAATCTCAATTTAAACCATTGATTTTTTTTAATGAAATGATCATGGAAGACACATTAATGTATTTGATGAGGAACCCACAAATAATGGTTTGCATGGATGTCATTCATGCATGTATACATACATGTATAGATAACATTTATGTATACATACATGAAAACATACATATATGTATACATGCATGAATGACATCCATGCAAACTAATATTTGGGGGTCCCTCATCAAATACATTAATGTTTCTTCCATGATCATTTCATTTAAAAAAATCAATGGTTTAGATTGAGTTCTGCTGGTTCTGTAGCCTTAATTGGTTCTGAAACTAATTCAACTATATATATATATATATATATATATATATATATATATATATATATATATATATATATATATATATATATATACTATATTATAAAGAGTTTACCTCTTCCATAATTAGTAAGGCTGAAAATTCAGCCAACACACTTGCTAATTATGAAAATATGTGTTTCTAAAAAAATAAGTATTGCCAGACTCGAACCTTGGACCTCCGCCTTATTACCATACACCTCAACCAACTGAGATAAGTAGCAACACGTTAATTTCGTGAGATTACAATGCTTTTCAATAACTATCTGCTCCATGGGCCAACAAAAACCACCGCCTCATGAGCCAATGCATGCGTGTTCTTGGGCAATGAACGTTTTTTGCAAATTGGGAAGTGGGGTGATTATTGGAAATCACACTATAATTTGAAATCAACCAATACAAGAAGCTTCAGTTCTTCTTCTTCCACCAAAACCTAATCAGATACAATCCCTCAAGCTCCAGTTCTTCCACCACCAAGAGTATTATTTATATGCTGATTGTTAAAATCCGTCAAGCTGTACGTCGTTTCAACAATATTCCGTTTACCTCTCTCTGTCTCGAACCCGAAGCCGGCGGCCGGTTTTCTTCATCTCTACCGTTTTCTTGTTCTGAAATTCTTATAGGTGATGCTTGAAATTAATGTGTTTATGAACTTTTTGAAATTAAATCTTGACTAATTGGATGACAGGGTATTTTCGTAACCTTTCTGATATTTTTTAGGTTGAATCTATAACATTAAGGTGCCAATATATTCATTAGAGGCTGGATTTGCAAGAGATTATTACGGAGCATTAAAACCTAATTCCTTGCATTACATGTTATTTATTTCTTTAGAATCACCTTCATATATTTTTAATTATATTTATCTATTAAATGTTAGATTATATGCAGGCAAAAACAGGAAGATCATATCTCAGAGTTTTGGGCAAAAATAAAAGCACATTATCCATTCTTGAGAGTTCTTTTACAGATTCAATGAACATTTTAATCTCAGTACACCTTATTTTTCACAACTGTTTTGAATTTTTCTACACGGGGCGGTCAGGTAACAGGTCAAGGCGGTTAATATTTTTTGTACAGTTTGATACGTGCCAGATTGTTTAAAGTTAGACAGCAACATTTTTTTGTCTATTTTTAAATTCATTTGCATGTATATCTCTTAATATTTTTCAATTCGTTTCATATAGGAAGTAAAGGGCACATGTGTGGGACTGATTCTTGTAGTTCCTGGCCATGGTAATTACGGGTAATTGTAATAGTTCAACTTTTTTGTTAAAAATAGATAGTAAGTGGCATAACATGCGTTATAGCACAATGCACATGTTTCTCTAACTTTTTGTGCAGGACCTGAATTTAAATTGACTTTTAGGGGAGGAATAATGGTATGTGAAATGCAATTTTTTTTTTTAAAACTATAGTTTGATTTTTTGTTGCATTTTTCTTGCAACATTCAGTGACTTGGGAATGAATAGCTGGACTAATTTAGTCACTATGGGCAGGATTTGATACAGAATTCGGAAAGCTGAGACTATTTAAAATCCTGGAACTGACCCTGACTGGAATTGGGAAACCCAAAAACAGAAAATCTCAGAAAATGGGAACCGAGAACGGTGCTGAAAATCAAAAATTGGGTCCAACCGGTTCCTGTTTTGTTCAGGTTCGAGTTTGACTTTTTGGTTAATTTGAGTGCCCAAGAAGAAAGCAGACACATTACAAGAAGCAGCATTTGTGTTTCGAGATCTAAAGAATCCTTAACATGAAATTTCAAATTATAAAAACAAATCTTCACATGCTATGTAATTTAGCATTTAAAAAGATGGTGTCTATATCTGAAAAATAAGATCATTTACAATCTTCATTCCTACTCTTTAGTTATTAGCATGAATCTTATTTTAATAAACTAACTGGTGTAGAATTATAGGATGAAGCTTATTGTTTATAGCCTTCTTAGAACAGATGATTTATTTATGCATAATTGCAAAGAATATCATATTCCCACATAAGTGGTTTATATGCATCTTTGTCTACTCCATTGCAGTTCGCTGGTGGTTTTGATGCAGATACAATGCATGCATTGGAGGAGATTAGCCATGTAGTTCTTGTTTTAAACAAAAAGTAGAAAGAATAAAGGATTTTATTTTTTTGCTGCAGAAAGCATGGATTTTTGTATAGGCCAATATCTAAAATGTTAGTTTTTGCTTGAAAAAATAAAATTTCACATAAAGATGCAATACTCCTATTATTAATTTGTTGTTCTAAGTAACTAAGATATGTATACGTATTTGGGGGTCAAGAATAATTACACGCTTGATTTTGACATCGTCTTGCAATTTCCCAATCCCTCTTTCACGTTTCTATTATAGTTGAGTTTGATTTTTAGGTTTGGCCCAATGTGCTTTCGACCAATTTGACTATTAAATATAGAGAAACGTATATTTTTGTAAAGTTATGGGGGACAAATTTCAACGATTGGATCAATCAACTCCTAAATCAGCACCACCATTTGATTCAATACATCAACAACATCACTACCCCATGTGTATTAAATCACATGTGATTGCAAATCGTTGACTACCATCGCATGTGTATTAAATCACATATAATTCAACACTGCCGACCACCACCGCCGCCGCCAACCTCTGCTGGCCATCGTTTCCACCACCCGCAACCCCCTCGCCACCGCTGGTTGCTTTCAGTCACATATGATTATGTATCCAATCACATGTGATTGTGTATCCAATCAAATGTGATTGCGGCGGCAGTGACCGGCGACGGTGGTGGTGGTCGGCAGCATTGGTTGTATATTGAATCATATGTAATTTGATGATGGTGGTGGTTAAGGGATATTTTAATCCAATTCAGGCTTTTTGGGCCAAATGATCACGCCTCTATGATCTTGAGACCTCTGCTTTATTAACATAATGCCTTAGAACATATGTTCCTTACTTGGGCTATAATTATCTTTGTCAATATCTTAAACTTAAAAAAAATTGAAGCTACCACCACCGCCACCTACGACCACAACCACCAAACACCATCCTACAACTACAACCAATTAATCGCCGCAATATATAGTTACTAGGTACCCGCCGCCGTATTGCGCGGGTTCCTGCTAGTATATATATATATATATATATATATATATATATATATATATATATATATATATATATATATATATAAGGGTTCTACGGGTTCTGCACTATATATATATATATAGGAATGAGTTCCTTTGAGAATTAATATATTGGGTGAGAATGTGAGAATAGATCTCAGCCATTGATTTGGGTGGATTTAGGGCTCACGGCCCGGCAAAATTTGTCGCGCGGCGCGAGGGGGCACATTTGCCCTGTTTAATCATCGATGACCCTATGAATACATATAGGGTAATCATCGATGATTACACTAATTCTCACATTCTTACGATTTTTCCAATTCTCAAAGGAACCCTCCCCTATATATATATATATATATATATAGGGTCCGATTCAGTGCAGAACCGTTTAAAGATGCAGAACCACAGAACCATCCTAACATCCAATGTTTTCTATGTTGTACATAAGTTGTAAATTTGCATACACGTTGTAACCATCCTAACATCTAATGTTTCCAATTTTTTATAAAATAATATATAAATATATTTATATATTATGTGTATAAAAAATCGGAAACATTGAATGTATAAATGTGTTACAACGTGTATGGAAATGTACACCTTATGTATAACATAGAAAACATTGGATGTTAGGATGGTTCTGCGGTTCTGCAGCTTTAAACGGTTCTGCGCTGAATCGGGCACTATATATATATATATATAGAAGTGAGTTCCATTGAGAATTAATATATTATGTGAGAATGTGAGAATAGATCTCAGCCTCTCATCTCCTTCCAGCCCTCACGCGCGCGGTGGCATTTTTGTAATTAAGTCCAACTTTCCTCACGCGCGCGGTGGCATTTTTGTAATTAAGTCTAACTTTTCTGTCCCACACGCGGTGGCATTTTTGTAATTAAGTCCAACTTTTTTTAATCATCGATGATTAAACTGGGTGTAGTGTTTAATCATCAATTATTAAACTTTTGAGATTGTTTTTAATCATCGATGATTAAACCAAACCCCAAGTTAATCGTTAATGTTTAAACACATTATCAAGTTTAATCATCGATGATTAAAAGAGCATCTTATGATTATTACACTGATAAAGTTTAATCATCGATGATTAAACACTACACTCAGTTTAATCATCGATGATTAAACCCAAACTCAAGTTTAATCATCGATGATTAAACATATAGTCAAGTTTAATCATCGATGATTAAACATTACACTCAGTTTAATCATCGATGATTAAACCCAAACTCAAGTTTAATCATCGATGATTAAACATATAGTCAAGTTTAATCATCGATGATTAAAAGAGCATCTTATGATTATTACACAGATAAAGTTTAATCATCGATGATTAAACACTACACTCAGTTTAATCATCGATGATTAAACCCAAACTCAAGTTTAATCATCGATGATTAAACATATAGTCAAGATTAATCATCGATGATTAAACAGCATGTTATAGAGAATTTCCCAATCCCTCTTTCACGTTTCTATTATAGTTGAGTTTGATTTTTAGGTTTGGCCCAATATGCTTTCGACCAATTTGACTATTAAATATAGAGAAACGTATATTTTTGTAAAGTTATGGGGGACAAATTTCAACGATTGGATCAATCAACTCCTAAATCAGCACCACCATTTGATTCAATACATCAACAACATCACTACCCCATGTGTATTAAATCACATGTGACTGCAAATCGTTGACTACCATCGCATGTGTATTAAATCACATATAATTCAACACTGCCGACCACCACCGCCGCCGCCAACCTCTGCTGGCCATCGTTTCCACCACCCGCAACCCCCTCGCCACCGCTGGTTGCTTTCAGTCACATATGATTATGTATCCAATCACATGTGATTGTGTATCCAATCAAATATGATTGCGGCGGCAGTGACCGGCGACGGTGGTGGTGGTCGGCAGCATTGGTTGTATATTGAATCATATGTAATTTGATGATGGTGGTGGTTAAGGGATATTTTAATCCAATTCAGGCTTTTTGGGCCAAATGATCACGCCTCTATGATCTTGAGACCTCTGCTTTATTAACATAATGCCTTAGAACATATGTTCCTTACTTGGGCTATAATTATCTTTGTCAATATCTTAAACTTAAAAAAAATTGAAGCTACCACCACCGCCACCTACGACCACAACCACCAAACACCATCCTACAACTACAACCAATTAATCGCCGCAATATATAGTTACTAGGTACCCGCCGCCGTATTGCGCGGGTTCCTGCTAGTATATATATATATATATATATATATATATATATATATATATATATATATATATATATATATATATATATATATATATATATATATATATATATATATATATATATATATATATATATATATATATATATATATATATATATATATATATATATATATATATATATATATATATAAGGGTTCTACGGGTTCTGCACTATATATATATATATAGGAATGAGTTCCTTTGAGAATTAATATATTGGGTGAGAATGTGAGAATAGATCGCAGCCATTGATTTGGGTGGATTTAGGGCTCATGGCCCGGCAAAATTTGTCGCGCGGCGCGAGGGGGCACATTTGCCCTGTTTAATCATCGATGACCCTATGAATACATATAGGGTAATCATCGATGATTACACTAATTCTCACATTCTTACGATTTTTCCAATTCTCAAAGGAACCCTCCCTTATATATATATATATATATATATATATATATATATATATATATATATATATAAGTGAGTTCCATTGAGAATTAATATATTAGGTGAAAATGTGAGAATAGATCTCATCCTCTCATCTCCTTCCAGCCCTCACGCGCGCGGTGGCATTTTTGTAATTAAGTCCAACTTTCCTCACGCGCGCGGTGGCATTTTTGTAATTAAGTCTAACTTTTCTGTCCCACACGCGGTGGCATTTTTGTAATTAAGTCCAACTTTCTTTAATCATCGATGATTAAACTGGGTGTAGTGTTTAATCATCAATTATTAAACTTTTGAGATTGTTTTTAATCATCGATGATTAAACCCAACCCCAAGTTTAATCGTTAATGTTTAAACACATTATCAAGTTTAATCATCGATGATTAAAAGAGCATCTTATGATTATTACACAGATAAAGTTTAATCATCGATGATTAAACACTACACTCAGTTTAATCATCGATGATTAAACCCAAACTCAAGTTTAATCATCGATGATTAAACATATAGTCAAGTTTAATCATCGATGATTAAACATTACACTCAGTTTAATCATCGATGATTAAACCCAAACTCAAGTTTAATCATCGATGATTAAACATATAGTCAAGTTTAATCATCGATGATTAAAAGAGCATCTTATGATTATTACACAGATAAAGTTTAATCATCGATGATTAAACACTACACTCAGTTTAATCATCGATGATTAAACCCAAACTCAAGTTTAATCATCGATGATTAAACATATAGTCAAGATTAATCATCGATGATTAAACAGCATGTTATAGAGAATTAAGAATCTAAAAAACGGAGACAAGGTTAATCATCGATGATTAAAAAAAATGTCAAAGATTAATCATTAGTAGTTAAAGAGCATTTTATAAAAAATTCAGACTAGTTCAATCATCGATGATTAAACTCACTCAAGTTTAATCATCGATGATTAAACATATAGTCAAGATTAATCATCGATGATTAAAAACAATCTTAATAGTTTAATAATTGATGATTAAAACACTACACCCAGTTTAATCATCGATGATTAAAGAAAAGTTGGACGTAATTACAAAAATGCCACCGCGTGTGGGACAGAAAAGTTGGACTTAATTACAAAAATGCCACCGCGCGTCTTTTTGCCTAATTCTCACATTCTCACCTAATATATCAATTCTCAATTGAACCCTCCCCTATATATATATATATATATATATATATATATATATATATATATATATATATATATATATATATATATATATATATATATATATATATATATACATATATATTTTAAACTGAAGTCGTGGTGGCATTTTTAATTACAGAACCACAGAACCATGTATCAACCAATGAGAATGCATGAATTTTAATTTATTAATTATATTTTAAACTGAAGTCGTGGAGGGTCTTTTAGGGAATTGGCATAATTCGTTAAGTATGGTAACCATATAAGGCTTTAAATCATTTCCTAAAGATAATGAAAGTTGGTTTGCAAATTAATATCACATAATCAATTCAAATCATTAAAAGTTTTTTTAGCGGTTTCTCACTTGATAACACAGAAGGTTCCCAGAACCCTAAATATCGAAAGAAAAAAAACCCCCATTCTGAGGAAGATGAATAACGATCAAGAAGATGCAACAAGTTTAGTAGATACAGAAAGGGCAAACGAATTCGACATTCATGAAAACACCTATGAAGAAGACTATCAGCAACGTCCGACATTTGATGTAGCAGATAATCCGGATGAACATGTTGGTAAGATATGTTTTTTGTAGTTATTTCAGCTAAGAATTTGTGTGTTTTCAGAAATGTATATATAGGGTTCTACATGTATGTGACGATTTAACAGGGCATATTTGTATTGTTAATATAATTGGAACATGTGTGATGTAGGTCTAGTAAGAACTGAAACATACAATGTATACGACATAACTGTAATTAGTAAGAATAAAAGAAACAGTTGACACGTTCAGCATGATTGTATTTAGTATATGATGACGAACAAACATAAACATTGTATGTTTATGACAGTATATGTAGTAAAAAATGGCTGAACGTGTTAAAGAATGTAAGACATTTAATGTGTACGAATGGTTTTTTAATGTAAGAACATGTAGAAACAGTCGATGTTTGTAACATTAAATGTTTGAGAACATGGATGTATGCTGTAAACAGTTGATGTTAATGACATAAATCTGATATGAATGTAAATATACAGTTGATGTAAGCTATAAACATTTGATTCTAATGTCGTAAATCTTTTTAATATATTTTGATTTGAATATGATGCAGATTGTATAGGTGACACGAGTGTGTTTGAGATTTTGCCAACTCGGAAGGTACTCAGTATTGGGTTCCCGATGTCCCGGATGATGATGAACCTAAAGTGGGTACGATTTATGATACATTTGATGACTGTTATGAGATGTACAAAGCCTACTCTCAGATAGGCCCGATTTGTCCAAAAGATGATCATATTCGACCATGTCAGGGAACATCTGCTTTGTTGCTGCAAAAGTTTTGTCGAATTCATAAAATTCCATTACCAACAGCTTTGATGTATTGGTTAAGATTCCAAATACACCCCTGAAAAACATATAATGTATATATCAAAATCGGGTCTAGAATAATTAGAATTTAATAATAAATAAATAAATAACAACAAACCTAACATCTTTATCCTCGGGAATTATCTCTCCACCATCTACAACCATTGTGTCATGAACAACACCAATTCCAAAACCACCATTGTTAATCTCTACCATTTCCCGATGACCTAATAACTCAGAAGTCCAACCTGAAACAGGAGGTCGCTTAGTTGACACCCTAAACCATTCACATTTGCACTAGACGACGTAACACATCTGTTTTGACAAAAAAAAAGAAATTAACAACACAAACATTTAATACAAACAACTTAAAGAAATAAAAATACCAAAACACTAAATGTTGTTACCACAAGCAACGATAAAGGACCACGGAAAAACGAATTACTCTTACCCTTGACCCATCCTTTTTTGCACAACTTTAAACTTTGCCATAAATGATTACACCAATTAATGTCTTTCATGTCTGATGTGTAATTCAAAGATGACAGAATTGTAACATCACAAACACCACCTGGCTTAATTAATACCATTGTATTACAAAATAATACAATGAATCAGTACAGATCATGTACTCTGCAATCGAAAAACACTGAAATAATGTTTATGCATTGTGTAATCGTCGTTTTTGAAATCGATCATTTTATGCAATTTTTGATGACGAAACAACTTAACATCTCAAATAATTGAATTTCTTTTCCAAATAATCATCAGATGTTAACGTAATCATCAGATAAAATACGTAATCATAACAGGAAATAACAAATAGTAGCAGTAAACTAACCGTTCATCCTTATTGAAGCTTCAATTTCAGACTATCTCCCTTGTCCGTCGCATAGAAAAACCTTAAATCGAAAAATCCAGTATCGCATGTACTTGATTGCCGTGATTTCACTCTTTATTCCATATAAACTCAAATATTCTAAAGTTTTTCGGAGATTTGGTTGACAAATTTCAAGCTAATCGAAAAGGAAGTAGCGTACTTTGAGGAGTAGTTCTATCACGTTCACCGAAATATCTGCACACGAATGGAATTAGAATGATGCAATAAGTTTTCAGGCTGTAATGAAATTAACGACCTCTACAGATTAGTGTAACCTTAATAGTTTCTGAAACTAATTTAGAGTCACGATAATATTCGTTGATTTGAGCAATTAGGATCAACATCAATTGATTCCATGATCACACCCCTTGTTCTACCTTAGCTAACCACCTTCAACAATCAACAGTCAAATCCCATTCCATTAGAAGTTACAATTAAAAACATGTCATTTAGAGGAAGTGATTACCTCGTGATAATATCGCTGGATTTAACATCAATTGTTAAGGTTCTCGGATTCGTTGTGACGGTTCTCGGATTCAAGATCCAGAATCCAGATGTGATCCGCTTCGCGTCCGTTGGTAGTGAAGCCAGGGAAGAACGACATAGACATCTTCTCGATGTAATTGAAGAAACTATTACTTGGACATCATAAGATGGCGGCTGGAGAGAAGAAAAAAAAAACCCTAGAGGAAATTGATCGTATAACAGACGGGTATACAGGGGAGACATGATTTTTAATCCGTAGAGAGGAGAGAGAAATCGGTTTTATCCTAAATTTATGGTTTTTTATTTTATTGTTTATTCTTATTTTAACCCAATTACCATTTTAACCTTTATACTTATTTATTATCAGAAATATGATTTGTTTTATTTACGAAAATACCATTAGTTAATCTAACCGTTGATTTTAAATTTTAATGGTTTAAGATTGGGTTCTGCGGTTCTGTAGCTAAAATTGGTTCTGCATTGAATTGTACACTATATATATATATATATATATATATATAGTGTAGAGTTATATTGAGAACCCTGATTTCAAAAAGAACTCTGAGAACTTTTTATTAATCAATTTGGGCCATTAGATTTAATATCAATGGTTAAGATTAAATGTGATATTTTTGTCAATACTACAACTTATTTTTTTATAAAAATTAAATGAAAAAGGGTAAAACTGTAACTGTGTCATTTGAAAAAATAAATAAATTTCTAAATTTTATGCGTACAATCCGGAATATTTCCCTGAAAACGTGGGTTTCATTCATAACCTCTCCTCCCTTTTCTAACTGGCAACTTAGGGTTCAAAAGGCCGCCTCTTCTTCTAGCGGTGCACCACTTTCCAACTTCTGATGATCGGCAATTTGCTCGCCGGAATTGCAAACGGTTTCGGTTTCATGATTCTCCGGTTAACATCGCCGGGATTTCACCTACAATTTCTCGTGGTTCCTTCACTTCCTTCACCTCTGCTAACAGCGCCCATGTGTCAAAACTCACTCCAGTGAAAAACACAGAATCATCCTTGAAAATCCACCCGTTCTCGTTAGTTCGAATTCATGTATTCGAGCTTGTTAAGAAAGCCGCCGATGATGTTTCTATGCTTCCGGCGATGTTACAGCCGAGGCAACCGACGACCGAAGCTTCTGGTTTTTGGTCTCCAGTCGGCGATATTACACAATTTCATGTTACTACCATGTAAGGGTTATTAAATTTGAAATATTGATAGTTTCAAATGGTTTTGTTCATGCGCCAGACTTAGATCGTCTCTTCATCAGGTATCTTTATTAGGTAATTACTTCATCTTTTAGGTTTTTTTTCTCAAGTATCATATTTTCATAATTTCTCTAAATTTGTTGACTTTGCATCTTAATAACCAAATATGGCCTACCCATATCTTGATTTTGAATTCGTATTGTGGGTTCGTTTTCTATTAATTTTGATTTGAAGTTTAGATGATGAACTTAAAAATCAGATATGGGTAATGTGTAAATCTTATTTTATTAATTTTGATGTGGATAGTTCATATTTTATAATTTTGACGAAATTAAAAATTCACAGTGGAGTAATGGGTAATTCTTATTTTATTAATTGTGGTTTAAAGTTTAGATGACGAAATTAATTGGTTGGTATCCAGTTTTCTTTGTTCATATAATTAAAACTAAAATTATGATAAAAGTTGTTTTTTAGTGGGCAGATAACAAGACTATTATAACATCCACTATGAAGGCTAGTTAATGATGTCGATTTAGATTTTTATTTATAAACCCATGAGGATTGAGGGATGAGCATTGTTCTTTGCTGCACAAAAAAATATATATGTATCTTAATTAGGCAATTATGTATTTGGATTCTTGTTATTTATTGATTAGGGTAATGTTAATATTCTTAACTAGGTTGTATATGTGTTCTTGATTAATTTGTATATGTATTCTTGATTAAACATATATGTTTTTATATATACATTTTGCAGTGGGTGATACAATGAGCGGTTGTTGTCAACATTGGTGCAAATCATTCTGCCGAAGGTGGTGATTAAGATGAAGGTGTTATGATCAAGAAATTAAAGTGTTGTTGATGTTGGCATTGGCATTGGTGTAGATGATTAGGTCTTGTGAGTCAAAGTTTGCTTATGTGTTGTTCTTGATTAGGGTAACGTAAATGTTATCGTTTGGATACATATATGTTGTACATGCATGTATGTTATTCAGTATTTTTTACGTTTTTATTAAAGTGTATGTTTGAGTGGGATAACATAAATGTTATATTGTGTACATATGTGTTCTTTGAAATAATTTTTACCTTTTGTATGGATAAGTTGAACATGTATGTTCAAAGATGTATATTTAATATAACCGTAAGATAACCTATATGTAACAATAAATATCCGAGATTAATGTAAAAAGAAATCTATGCAAAAAACATATATGTAAAAAAACATATATGCACATCCGGCCCCACAGAAATAATAAAATAAAAATAAAATTTTGAAAATAATTCCTAAATGTTAGGAACTTTTCAAAAATGGAAATATTTTTCTTTTTGGTAAAATGTCCTAAATACCCCTGAATATTTAATACGAATTAAATAAATTAATATTAATTACTAAATTCTGATTGGTTAATAAGAGTTCTCAAAGTTCTTTTTGAAATCAGGGTTCTCAATATAACTCGACCCTATATATATATATATATATATATATATATATATATATATATATATATATATATATATATATATATACACACACACGTGAAAAATGAGTATGTAGGACCAATTTAGATAGATAAAATTAAGTGGGAAAAGTATCACTCCCAGTGTTTTAAAATCCAGGTTGTCCGCGCTTGTTCAACCGTGACCCAGGGAAAGAGCAGGTCAAAGGTATCCTGGATTTTGCTCATTAATGACCCATTGCAGTCTGACGGGTTTTTTTGAAACTCAGCGACCCGACCGACCCGGAAGCCGCTTGTGATCCGGTTGTAGCCTCTAATCTCGTTTGAACTTCAATTTTAAACCAGGAACCGGCCAATCGAGAACAAGGTCCAACCAGTTCCAGTTCGATTTTTCGGTAAAGTCGGATCCCTTAACCAAACGATGAAACAACATACTTACAATCTCACTACCAATATAGACACGTCCTAACCTATTGTCTAGTTGCATGAATTGATAAAAAGTTGCAAATATATTGCATCAGTTGGTCAGTTTTGACCTACTATTCACTTAAATGGAGCAAATATTTTTGTTATAAAATTTGGAAACTAATGTTTTTGACTTTTTGCCAAATTTGAAGGTTGGACTTTTATTGAAGAGGAAGTTATATCCTTTCCGTATGAAAATGAAAATGGTTGTGCGAAATTTGCGTCAGATTAGGGATCTCTCTCCAGACAGCATTCAATTTCATATCTAAAAACCTAATTTCTGCATTTCTCAATCCACCTTCACAAAATCATCCATGTATTGTTCATATTTCACACAATAAAAACACACAGTTAGAGAGTTATGAAGCCATTGGTTGGGACTCCGGGGACCACAAGCGGCCTTGTTTTTAGGGTTTTTCAGTGTTTATTCGCTGCTGCTTCAATTTCTGTCATGGCTGCTTCTTCGGGTTTCGCAAGCTCCACTTCTTTCTGGTATCTCTCTCTCTCTCTCTCTCACACACACACACACACTCGTAAAACATACAGTTACTTTATATCTATATCAATCCATCAAATTTCAATGCCTGCGTTTCTATAATTTGATGTTATTTGGCTTCGATTATGTGTTGTGTTTGGTAATTTTGGTTGACTATAGGTGCAGAACTTGTTGTTATTAAAGGTTTGATCTTTTTGTAGTTTTACCATAACTGCCTAAATTTATTGAGTTTCTAAAATAAGGCATGTATGGGCAATTATATTACAAAGATTGTGCAACAAAATTAGGCAATAGTAGTATTCAGGATGTAAATAATAATAATCATGAATTACACTGAAATTTCATGTAATAAGTTACTAAAAAAGGGATTATAGTCACCTTTACAGATTATTGCTTGTGGTTTCTACCAATCAAACTGCCTTGTTGCTAATTTGTGCATTTTGGAATGTCCATGATTCACAATATTAATATAATTTGTTAAATATATTAGTGTTGTAATATGATATGTTAAATAGTGTAAAGAAGAGATGTGTAATATGAATTTGCCTGGTTCTAATTAGTGGTGATATTAGCTATCTAATTGCAGCAATGGGACTAGAAGTTTTATGGTGTTTTGGACTTGCATGTGTTGATATTCATGCTCTAAGACTAAACAAAGATCTGCACAATCATATCTTATTAACCCTTGTTGCTGTTGGTGATTGGGTACCTACCTTTTCTTCTCTTATTTTATGCATTGACTTTCGACCCATTTGACCTGTTTCTTTTTATTTATTTATTCAGGTGACAGCTATTCTAGCACTTGCAGGTGCATCCTCATCAGCTGGAGTGATGATTCTGTTTGTAAAAGATTCAGAATTGTGCAAATTTGACCCCAAACTTTCCTGTAATATGTTCCAGATTTCAATAGCTTTTGCTTTCATCTCCTGGTTTCTCCTTGCCATTTCTTCTCACGCTGTTCTTTGGTTGTTGGCCTCACTTTCTTGATTTTTCTCAACTGTAAATATAACCTAACTCTTTTTTTCTTTATTTTATTTTTCACGTATGTAAGTTTAAGGGTTGATTGCTAAGGAATCAAAACTGTTAGATAATTTGCTAACCTGACCTTTTCAAAGTCAAAGTCAACTACCAGATTTGATGATGAAAATTTTGTGACCAATTTTGGCACTTTGCTTGTTACGTCGAAAAAGATTTATGTGATTTTCTGATTAAATTCCTTGTTTTTCGTCCTTTTGAAAACGGGTACAAAATTGTGTTCTATGTATGACGTGTAGGACTGTAGGTGCTCTGAGTATGCAAAAACATGTTTGAAATGTTCTTTAAAAATGACCAACACCGCGTAAATTTTTATATAATGTTCGAAATGAAGATTTGAAAAAGATCCAATCACTATGACCTACCCTACATGAAATCTTGAACAGATTAGTTACTCGAGCTCGAATGAAAATTCATAATTATATTTGAACTGAATATGTCATTAATGTTCGAGCTCAATCAATGTTCGTTAGTTTTTAACCTTTTTAAATAAATTATTTTTCATACTTAATAAACTTGCTTACTATCGTGAAATAAATCTATTTTAGAGCTTGAAAGCAAATAAAAGTCACTTCAAGATAAAGTTAAACCCAAAATTTAAGGGTATTTAACCAAAGAATATGTTATGTTAACAGATTCTAGATTTAAAATTGATGTTTCCTTCAAGATAATTAGAAACAACCAAACAAAAATAACAAAACATGCACAAGGATAACTAATTAACTATCAACATGTTATGCAAAGCTAACCAGTTTTAAATTACTAATTCATTTTTCCATTACAATTGGGAAGAAAAATAGATAAAACTAAAAGCTAAAAAACTAAAAATGATACTAATTATTGTATAACCGCCTACGAATACGCCTGACATGATGATCTGCTGATTCTGCGACCATTTGTGTTGTTGTCGCTAAATCTAACCCAATAATGCTTCTTTTTCTACTTGATCTCTCATCAACCACTAATGCAACTGTTTCTAGAAGCTCTGAGAGTAACAAAGGACATGTTTCTTCTACATATTTGTACCCTTCCGTTTGCATAACCGCTATAAAAATCAAAATTAGTCAAAAGTAATATAATGTTACAATCCCAAAAACTAGATGATTCATAAACAAATAGATTAACCATATAATATAACCTTCTTTGAAGAAAAATACTCTATATTGCAGAATTGGTCCTTGTTGTTTGCTCAAAATAACAGCTTTTCATCCATCTTCGATATTTTTTGCGGTTATGATCCCAAACTTTGCTATTTTCTTTTAGTCTTCATCCCTCCTCAACAAAACAAGTGTTATTTTTTTATAATGACCATTGTACCCTTCACTAACTTACACGGTTGGCCCTTATACTTGTAATAATTTCTCATCTAGACCGCCTCTTATATGACCGATAAGAGGCTCACAACAGAGAACAAAATATATGGGCCAAAAGTGTAAGTTTTTAAAGGGTAAAACGGTCATTTAAAATTTTTAATACCCCTTTAACGGAGGAGGGACCAAGACTGAAGGAAACTAGCAATGTTAGGGACCATAACATCAAAAAATATCAGAGACCGACCAAATTCGTTATTTTTAGCAGACTACAAGGACCATTTTTGTAATTTACTCTACTTATAAGTTATAACAACAAGCTTTCTAGAGATCCAAAACGCTATATATATTAACTATATCAATTCTTTGATCAATTCTTAGTTCTTACGTGAGATTTTTCTTCATAATTAACAATTAAATAATTAAAATTATTTCTACTGAACACACGCACCTCCCAAATTTGCAGCAGCAAATTTCAGACAAATTGCCTTAAGTTGAGAACACCGATGTTGATCTGCAAGTGAAAGAGTTGTTGCAACTGTTTCAACATTAACTTCTTCACATAATTTGGCTTCACATAACTGTTTTAACCGCTCTAAATCAAACCGATCAGCAGCAACTAACAAATGTTGAATCATGTTAGTTGATATTGATCCCGTGAGTTCTTCTGAATCGGAAAGATCATCCGAGTATATAAACATAAGCATAGCCTGCAAAACATACAAAGATTTCATACAAACAAGAGGGACCATTTATGCAATTTAGTAATTTACTCTACACTTAATGTCTATTACCTTGAAAATAGATGGATCAATATCTATCAACTCTACTTCATCCAAATTAGGGTTTCCAACAAGCCCAAAAAATTGTGCTCTAAATACAGGGGAACGGGCTGCCAGTATCAATTTGTGAGCTTTATAAGATTTGTCACCAACATGGAAAACTATATCACAGCCCATTTCGGTTTCAAACAAGAACTTGAGATTTTGGCCCAATTTCGCATCAGATTGAGGTACAGAAGCGGTAAAATGTTCGGGTTCGACCCGATTCCTAACAACTCCAACTGTGCAATGCATTGAAATACAATCATCTTTTAGATAATCGGATGTTTCCAAACTTACCCTTCTAAAGAAACGTTTGTAACCCCTGAAAGGGATTAAGAAAATAAAATAATACTCTAATTTATCAAAATTGGACATTATACAGTTATTAAAGAGCATAGCATAGCTCATACCCTGTTTTCTTGACTTTATAACCAGCTTAACATATATATCAAAACTAAAATTTTAAAATACTACCAAATTCATAGAATTAGAGTTAGAATTTACACATACCACATGCTTCCTCTATACTTCAGAGTATAAGGCCCACTCTCCAAAGCTCGATCAGAATGACTAAGAACTTTGTGTTTTCCTTTCCCACTTTGATCCAACAAAGTGAGCTCAAACAATGCCCTAACGTCTGTACCATCACTAGCCAAAGCTATGAACACCGAAACATAGATAGAATTATCATCCAGATTCTTCCCATCAGGATACAAGTAAATTGCCCAATCGTAACCACCTACGGTGAAGGTATCGCTAGATATGTATTTACCTGCACCCATTCCTTTAACGAGAGAGTAGCCTCTGATTGTGAAATCGTGAGAGCCGTTAACCGACTCGTTTATCGATTTGGAGCCTGAGTGGAGCCCGTGATCGAAACTATTGGCGAGCATGTTAAAACCCTAGCATATGAATTGGCTGTGGATTGGGAATTTTGGTGAGAAACTGGTAAGGGGTAAAGGAGCGGAATTGTGATTAAGTGAAGGCCTGAAGGGTGGATAGATTAGGCGGTGGAGTTGGGGCGGAGATCGGTGGCCGGTTGATGGCGGGACACGGCGGGAAGGGTTTAACACGAAATTGAAGTGGACACAGAAATAAATAAAATAATGATTGAACATACGTGTTTTATGCTTATGGTTTCGTCAACACAACATGACGTCACTTCACTCGCCTTCGTGCGACATGATGTATTAACTTCAAAGCCCGTCCGAATGGCAGGTTTGGTTCGAAAGAAATATAGGAAAATAATAAAATAATTATACTGTTGAAATAACATAATAGTCTATAATTGAAATCATGATAAACAAGTTTTGATGCATGAATAAGTGGCATAAGAAATTTAAAAAACGAAATAAAACTTCTTTGTAAACAACACTTGTTGTTGACTTAGTGTAATTGTCATGTTTGTCGCAACAAATAACCCTCTATCCTTTCTTGCTCTTAACTTTTGAGACAGCGACATACAGTCTCATTTGAAAATACTGATTTTTGAAAAAACAAATCAACTTGCGATAACGTCTGCCTTTAGCTCTTATTAAGTGTCATAGTAAAACATATTTGAGGGGTGTATTTTCAAATGACCAAAATAAAAATACAGGACCTAAAATTTCCTAATATGATGTTGAAAACTAATTCTTTGAAATAAAATAAAAATCATAATATATATTGTTTAAAATTTGACCAGTATTATTAAAACAATAGGTGATTTTTAGCACATAATGCATAATTTGCAGTCAAATATAAAGTAACCTAAAGATTGCACGTTTGTTTCTAATATCAGTATAGTAAAAACCAACATTGAATTATGTAGTACGATTATTTAAACTTAATTAACTCTAACTAAACTTTCAATTATGCAGTATTTCAACTGAATAAAAGAAATTTAAAAAAATTCTGAAATTTTTTTAAAAATCAAGAATATTTGGTTTACCTATTTTTAACTTTTAAAACTAATAACTGAATAATACTGGATTTAAGAAATGATAAACAATACATGTTAGCTTCCGCCGCAAAAGAGATCGACCGTCGATAGGTGGTAGTGTTGTCGACTTTCTTCGTTGGGAGTGGGTGGTGAGTGGTGGTGTGAGCACTGGTCGATGTGGTGGTGGTGATGATCGATGATTTGGTGGCTTCTAAAACAGTTGATAAACTAAAATCAATTTAAACAATACTGTTCTAAATATGCAACATGCAAATGTATAACTAGGTTCAAAATCCAAGACTCAACTAGTACTTGGTAGCTCATTTCAACTTGTATTCAGTATCAATAATGGTGGACCAAATCAATCAAGGTCAAAATCAAAGTCAAAGTCAAACAAAACATTACAAATTCCCCAAATGGTATAACAAGCAAAGACTCCATTTCCAACAAGACCATAAAACCAAAAATATACTCATTTCTCAGGTCTTGGGCCTCCACTTCTGCTGAACCTGTTGCTTTTGAGAAGACTGTCCAGGTGGCCTTTGACTTTGACTCCCCTGCAAAGTTGGTCTCTGATTCACCCCATTCCTCTCGATTTGACTTTGACTTTGACTCCCCTGCAAAGTTGGTCTCTGACTCACCCCATTGTTCCCGTTCCTCTCAATTTGACTTTGACTCCCATGCATAATTGGTCTCTGATTCGCCCCATTGTCCCCGTTCCTCTCGATTTGACTTTGACTTTGACTTCCCTTCAAATGACTTACCCTTTTGTTTGGACTATTTTGCACTTGTGTAGGTGCATGTGCACCTCTATTAGCCTGTGAATAACTGTTCCGATTATGATGCTGAGGACGAATCGGGCCCGGGCCACTGACAGGGTTTCTGTGGGCATGTGGATGAATTCTGCCACGAATGGGGCCCGAGCCCGCAGCAACTTGAGATCTAGACATAATGCTCAAAACTTCGGGCCTGACTAAAACAGCAAGGGGGTGCTGTTGGTTGACAGCTGTCAGCTTCTCATGGCTACTTTGGAAAGCACGTGCAATCTTCTTAAGGTTTCTTTGACTAACAGCCCTTGCACAATTCATTGGTTGCTCAAATGGGTCCTCGATCTATAACCATACCAAAAAATTAGTTAAAAGAACAAGTCAAACAGGGTGAAAGTCACCCAAAGTCAATATTTAATAAATACAACCTCCTAAATCGTTTTATTAAAGGATTTAGATTATTACGTAAGAATATATAGGTTACATAATCCTAGTTTACATATTATTTGCTATTTAAAAAATGCAAAAATACATTTTACTACCTTGAACTTGGCTGACTAGGTCTTCTACTACCTTGAACTTGACAAAATGGTCGATTTAGTACCATAGCTCACTAATTTAGTCTTGTTTTCTCACATGATTTGCTTCTAAACTCAATAAACTGAGATGAACGTATATTTTTTCTAATCCGTCTAAAGCTCCAACTCAAGTAAGTCAAGTAAGAAAACATGATCAAATGAATGAGTCAGGGTACTAAATCGACTATTTTGTCAAGTTCAGGGTACCATGGGTACCATGCTGCACTTTTAATAGTTCAGGGTAGTAGAAGACCTAGTCAACGAAGTTCAGGGTACTAAAATGCATTTCAGTCGGGTTAATCCAACCCGACTAAATATGACCCGTTTCAACCTGAACCTGACCCGCCCATCTTGCCACCTCTAGAGAGAGAAGAAAACATACAAAGAGTGCATAAGTTTTGGGCTGCCAGATCATGTTAGTATCAATGTCTTCCCATTGACCATTATGTGGACTAATCCCTTGCGTTTCAGCCCTCAAACCAATGTCACAAAACTAAAAATAAACAGGTTTTATGGTTGATTTAATTATAATTATAATAAAAGATTTAGCTACCTTAGCAAGAAAGGAAAGAAAAAGATCAGATAACGAGCTTCTGTTAATCGGTCTTGATCTATCTGATTTAATCCTGTCTAAATTCAGACCACATATTTCTTGAATGTTTTTCTCTGCAACTTCTCTGACACCTGTCAGATCACCAGCCATGTTTCCAGGGTAAATTTCACTAAGAGCAGGTAGAATAGCAGGTTCACACGTCTGCAAGAATTAAATATTTCAAAATATATAAATAAGAAACAAATAAATAAATATATAAATCCTTTTTAGAAAACAAATCCACCTGAAAATGGAATATCACGAGTATACTAAGAGAATAAGAATTCAAGGTCCCAGTTTTCGGATCATTAATACCATTTGCTTTTGCCCATTCTTTAACCTGCAACAGAATAACAAATTATAATAATTATCATATAAAATTATAATCATTAAAACAAAATAAAAAACTTACAATTAAAACCATGTCACGAAAACGTGCGTCGATATTGTTTAACCGAAACAACAATTTTGACTTCATTTGACCGCTCAAATTGTTGATAGAAATGTCACAAGAGATATTGTCTTTGTTGCTATCACATTTCAAAATTGGCACTCTAGCATGGGAGATATATCTAATCCCATGAAATCCACCTGTCGTTCAATAATATTAATATAAATATAATTATAAAAAGGCAAATTACATTTTAGTACCCTGAACTTCGTTGACTAGGTCCTCTACTAACCTAAATTATTAAACGCGCACCATGGTACCCCGAACTTGACAAAATGGTCGATTTAGTACCATGACTCACTAATTTGGTGTTGTTTTCTCACGTGATTCGCTTCTAATATCTATATATTGAGATGAATGTATATTTTTTAGTAAGTCAAGTAAGAAAACGAGATCAAATTAATAAGTCAGGGTACTAAATCGACAATTTTGTCAAGTTCAGGGTATCATGTTGCACCTTTAATAGTTCAGGGTAGTAGAAAACCTGATCAGTTTAGTTCAGGGTACTAAAATGTAATTTGGCCTTACAAAAAAAAAAAAAAAAAAAAAAAAACTTACCTTTATTTCTAAGAGCTTTCACAACGTCTAATAGCAATGTTTGCTTGAATTTTTTCCCAGTAGAAGAAATATATGAACCGTTGGGTAACTCGATTGATATATCTAAATCTCCCCATCTTGTAAAAAGGTTAGACACAAATGAACCAAATGGCTCTACTGTTGCACCTGTTTGCAAATAAATATAAGAATAAAATTATAATTTACAAAAAATGATTAATTAATTATGTTTTAATCCAGAGTATTTACCTCTAAGTATTTCCATAGTTTGAACAACAGCTTGAAGATCATTTATAACTTGAAATCGTTTTGACCAATCATCTTCTGTGGGATTGACCACTTGAAGAATATCTCTAAGAGTAGTTTCCAAAGAATAATGGGAGTTCATCTTCGAGCCACAAATAATACACAATCTGACTGAAAATACATAGAATTTGTCCAAAATGAAGATTAAATGACAAATTAAAGCTATATTAGCAGGTTAATATATCCATCTACTAATGCAGATTGTAAAAGGTACTTGTTAGAATGTCATTACGATTTTTATTAAATAATAACCATATAATTATTTATGATAATGATTTATAATGACCTTTCTTAGTCATTTGAAGTTAACAGATCCTAAACTTTGAATCATGATGCACGTGAATTGTACTAAACCAAACTATATGATATGTAACAGTGATAACACATAGAAATCAGATGTTTTCAACTTCATAAAAAGAAAATGAAAAACAGTCACTATAAGCAATAGAGTGAATATATATTTCAAGTTGCAGGAAATGAATTCAAGTCCATTTTTCCCTAAATCATGCTAATAACAACCATCAGTTTTCATGGCGAGCAATTAAAATACGTAAATCATTGACTTCAAACAGAATACGTCAATTAAAAACCAAATTCGTACCATTAATATATAATTGACGGAGAATTCAAGGTTTAAAGCCGAACAGGGTTCAACAATATTGAATCTGGAAAGAGTAAGCATTATCGATGATGATTTTGAAACATGCTAACAGTTAAGTACCGACATAAATTGGGGTTTTAGATGAGTCAAATCGAAGGGGTAAATGTGAGAATCTGCATTAATGAGAAGAAAAAAAGGGGTTTTTCTTGCGGCTGATGAAGAAATGAAGGCGGGAAATGGTGTGTTGTGGATGTAGCTTTCACATGATCTGTTTTTGGCAATGGCTGCCACTGTATAGCAGAATCAGGGTGTTGAATTAGGTTTTAGGGCATGTAATTTCTACCAAAGTTACGAGTCTGACATGATTGTAATTTTTATTCTGTCACTGTTGTATTGTTCAGTGTGTAGTAAAATAACGTTGTATGTGCCTTTTTAACACTTTTTCGACTTAGGGGGTGTGCAAGTAGGGATGGCAATGGAGCGGATGTGGATCGGGTGATGCGATGTCCACATCCATATCCATTTAGATTTACATCGTCCATATCCACATCCATATCCATTTAAAATCATTTCATTCATCCATATCCATATCCATCGGATTATAGCGGGTAAATGGGCATCCGTTGGATGTCGAAAGAAGTTTGTATTCTAAAGAAAGTATGATAGTTTTGTAGATAAATTTGCAATTTTTATAGAATATGTATATATTTCTTCCAAAAAAATATACAAACAAAAACATAATTACGAATCTACTTTCGATGCATCGAGGCATAGAACATAGTTTGTAACTAATCCCCATATATTGATGAATACGGACGAAAACATAACTTAATACTACTATATATAGAAGCTTAGAGTATGATTTGTAATGTTTACAAATTTAGTTACATTCAATGTTATGGTATGTATAAATTTTATTGAATAAAAAATGTGTAGACATATATTATTATTCATGTAAAATTGTAATATAAAAATATTAATTTCGGGTTAAATGGATTTATTCATGGATTGAAAATAATCATCTGTATCCGCTCCAATAAACATCCATATCCGCCCCACATCCGATATTCATCCATTTAACTTCATCCATATCCACCACCGTTGGAGCGGATGGGGTGGATAATCATCGGATCGGATGATAGTTGCCAACACTATGTGCAAGGTATCAAAATCAAACGATACCGTAATGGGAAAAAATCACCATATTTTCAATTTTGCCCCCTCTATTTCTTTTTGTCATTAGAAAAATGCTACTCCACATTTTTTATCAGAGAAATGATATTAGCTTTACTATTTATGTTTATGTTTGTACATTTGACGATGATAAATATTAGACCGTGCGTATCGGGCGACCGGTCGTTCGGTCGCGACCCGCCAACTCGACAACCCCGACGCGTCCTCCCCGTTACACCCCGGCCTCCCTGACGCGTCGACCTCCTCCAACGGTCGACAATTCGACCGTTCTCACTCGACCGTTCAACGTAAACAACACCCCCTCCAACGGCTCTTTTACCCCCTTCAAATTTAATTTTTACCCCTTTTTTTACCCTATAAATACCCAATTCTTCTACCAAATAATTCACAACTTTCATTTCTCTCTAAAACTCAAACACACACTCATTTCTCTCAAACATCATCTCTAAAAATGTCTTCCTCCAAGAACAAAGGAAAGGCTACAAAATCTCGCCGCGAAGCACCCTCTACTACACCCTCTCAATCACCCTCGATCAACTTTCGACCACCCGGTTTCGTACACCAAACTAGTCACCAAATCCCACACGGTTATCAAAATAATCCATTTGCTCCCCCCTACTTCCCACAACCATACCGACCACAACAACAACCACCACAATATCAACAAGTACCACAACAAGCTTATCAAAATTATTTTGGTGGGGACCAATTCGACCACCAAAATTTTGATCCTTTCGCCGGGCTCGACCAATACGACTAGAGGCCACGGACGAATTTTTTGACTTCCGCAAAGCGAACATATCTGATTTCATGGAGATACAAAAAGATACCCAAGAGCTCAAGCACATGGAATTCTACAATTCGTCGCATGATCACCTCACCGGCAGAACTCTTGAGTGGGTTTTGGCAAAGAAGGCGAAAATCAGGGCCAAATATAATTTGGACTGATAGTTTGTTTTTTTTTAGTATTAATGTAATGTTTTTTTTATTTATGTCTTTTTTTCAATTATTAATGTAATGTTTTTATTTTAATATTAATGTATTTGTTTTTAATTTAAAAAAAAATAAAAATAAAAAAATTTTCCGAACGGTCACCCATTACGGGCATTTGGTCGCTGTCTGGTCGTGTGTCTGATCAGGAGAGAGAAAGCTGATGTGGCGCAGATGTGGCAGGGGTGACCAAACTGGATTTGGTCACCCATTACGCCCAGTCTTAAAATCAAATGAACCTTTCTCACCCTATGATACCATGCGCTCTTACGTTTTGTTCTCGAGTATAAATTTGAAGAGAAAAGAAGAAATTTGGAAAAGAAATCTAATTTTATTCATCTTTTAGAACTTATGTTTAAAAGAAAATTAAGGAATATGAAAGAATTTTTGGGTTATTATTTCTCTCATGATCTTCCTTCCCAAAAGTTAGAAGATTTGGTGACAAGAAAAATTAAAATTAATGAAAAGTTTACACTTACCAAAATACTCTTGATGATATCTTAATTAATTTACATTAGAAGGGTAAATTTATTAAGTTTTTCCTTTCTTTTCAATTCGGGAACACAAAAAAAAACACTTTTTTTCTTTACTTTCCGACAGGAAACATAAAATAAAATAATTTTTCCTAAAAATCTCTTTTTTTCTCTTCTCTCTTTTATCTTTCTTTTCTTTTATTTCATTTAAAAATTCTGGAACACGGTATGGGCAAGATAGCTCTTCAAAATATGAGGTTTCGTGATTAGGGTGCGGTATATGTATCTTTAGCTACCTTATAATTTGTGTATAATATTTTAAAATTAAATCATACATCCAAATAAACTAATAAACCCAAAAACAAATCATCAATCAACATACATTATTCAACTTTTCTATGCAATAATAAAATTACAAAAAATGTTCGCAAACAATAAGCAAGAAACATAAAAATTATTACATGTTAAAAAAACAAACCATATACTTGTAGTAATTACCGTAGACTAATTGAATATAAACGGTTTAAACGTACCCACCACCTTCCTAACGGTTTTCCCCATCTTGTGAACCCGGTCCATCACCGTCGTGTACGACACCGTTCCATCATTTCCGGCGAGCACTCTGTACTTGTCTTTCCTTGTGAAATTTGTGCATTCAAACCCTAGTGTAGCCGCCAAGATTCTTTGAACATAATTCGCGACATCGTGTGGGCTCTTTCCCGACGAGCATGTAGCCTCAGCCGGCAACTGGTTCAAGAACGTAACTTCGTAAACCGGTCGAGGGTTCATAAAGAAAAAAACCGGGTCCAACCCTTTCCAACCCCTAGCCGTCGTTGCGTGAAAGAACCCGACACGGTAGTTCATTGCCACCGGCACAATGCGGTCTGTTAGCTCGGCGAAAAGTGCACTGAACCGGAGCAAAAACGGTTCTCTACAAGTCGTACCTTCTGGGCAAACCACCAAATCGCCTTTGGATAATTCTTTTTTTATTTTCTCGGCGTCCACGTGGCGGATCCGGGTCAAACGGACGGTGGGGATCGGAGATAAGATCTCGGATAATCTTGATAACGAGTAGGTGACGGCTGGGATGCTTCGTTGTAGGACGGTGGATAACACCACCGGGTCTAGTAAAGTCCGGTGGGTGCAGACGAAGAGGACACCGCTGGTGGATCCCGACGGCGGTGGTGGTGGGACTCCTTTTACGACGACTTTGGCACCGAATATTAAGGACATGTAAGGAATAGCCCACATCGGTGTCAACACACCGACGGTCATACGGATTATTGCGAGCACGATGCCGATCGGAATCCAGAGGATGATGAGAAGAGCAGTGGAAGGAGTCGGCCGTTTCACGAGTCTGCCATCGTGAAAGATCACCGGCACCGGACGAATTTCTTGGCGAGGTCTGTGTCTTTGGTCTTCGATTATGTATGGTGCATTTACTTGTTCCTGCCATGAATAAAATAAAGTCCCCATTATAAGTAACCCCTCTCATGCACTTGCTTGATGATTTTAGACTAGAGGTGAGCATTTAAGCCGAAAAACCTGAACCGAACCGAAACCGACCGAAACCGAACTGATCGGTTTCGGTTTTGAAAATTTATTATTTTTGTTTCGGTTCGGTTCGGTTTTCGGAAAAGGGAAGCGCATTTGGGCTATGGAAATTGAACCAAAACCGAATCAGACCGAAACCGAACCGAAACAAAACTGAAAACGTGTAATCGCTTTGGTTTCGTTTGTGAAAATTCATCGTTTTCGATTTTGTATCTGTCGGTTTCGGTTCGATTTGTAGACCGCGCTCACCCGATTTTAGGCTATGAATGTTACTTTCTTTCTATCAAAAAAATGGTAACTTATTTCATTATTGAGAAAGTTACACATTTTTATTTAGATATTATGTTAAATGAAACATTATATATTTGTTTACCTTGCATAGAGACAAGAATGAAGATTCACCGGAGGATCTTGCGAGCCCTAGGCTCGGTTTTTTATCCTTAAACATGGCTTCAACACGATCACAGATAGATGACTCATGAACCAAACCCGTGGCAAACCCAAACCGGCTAACCACAAGCTCGGTTCCAATAACCTCATCCGCACGTAAATGCTCTTTTACAAATTGCTCAACCATAACCCTAGGCATTTTGGTCACAACCACCCTTTTCTCCCCCATGTTAAACACCTTCCAAGCCTTCAAATCGATATCATCGAAGTAAAACTTTGGCAAAACCGCCCTTGCCACCGATTCAATCTCCGACATCGGAACTCCAGCGGTGGCAAGAAAGATGGCGAATTTCATGCCAACATCCGGCTTTCCGCATGCATCGAGTAGCTTGATAATTGGCCAGAATAATAACAACAATGTGAATCGGATTAAGCCCGAGGCTTCAAAAGCTACTAACATGAAGTAGGAGAAAGGATCTTTGTTGTTTAAAAGTGTTCCTTCTAGCTCTGAAATAACAGACTCCATGAAAATTTTCTTTGTGTATTCTTTTTGAGTTTTTTTTATAGTTGTTTTTTGGATCAAAATTAGCGTTTGAATGAAGATGAATTGAACAATTGGTGTTGGATTTATGGATGGAGGTTGAAGGTAGATTGACTATTGTCTAATGTAAGGAGGAGGCCGTTTATCAGTTTATACCTACCTTCAATGGGGCAAATGGCTCCAATTTATATTTGAATTTTATTCTATTCTATTATTTATTAATCTTATATTACATCCATGTGTGAAATATATCTTGATATACATAATACATACATAATAAAGAATAAACTAAGGAATATTTATGTGGATATATGGGTTACTTAACCCCAACAACTTCGTTTGAGTTGATCAAAAATCATACTGCTCCATCCTCGTAAAATAAAATAAAATAAGAAACTTTTTATTGACTCCTACTAAATATTCATATATCATCATCTTATCTATAAAATAATTGACATACCGAATCTACTAATTATTTTTCATAATACTTTGATTTGTATATTTATATTGATCCGATGAATAAGAAGATTTAGCAAGATTACCGTAAATTATTCAAACGAAATTATTCGTAGACTTATAACAAGAACTTTGTATCATAAGCTTATAAAAACAACATATGAGATTATTAGAGCATATAGTGGTAGGTTAATTAATAGGCTAAAATGCATCAAGTATTATGAATTTGGTTGGATATGTTTTTTGATCACTTTCTTAGAATTTTATTTAGAGTATGGTATTCTGAACATGCTAAAATAGTCAATTTATTACCATAGCATGTTAAAAATAAATGGTAAAGGAGTGTACCATTGACACTGGCCACATATTGTGACCGGACACCCGACCCGGCAACAGGTGCATTCCACAGCAAATCACCTAACAATGATATCCACACCTCTGCTTGGGCTCGATATACGAGACCCAACATTTTCAGCACAGAGGGGGACCCACGTTTCAACGGAGGCTGGTGGTCACAAGGGGGGTTTCACGGGGTTCGAACCCGGGACCTCCCACATAGGAGGCCCAAGTCTTACCAACCGCGCCCATCCTTGTGGTTAAGCTTGTTAATTTGGTCATATTTTCATATATGATTTAGTTCACTTATAACTTTTGACGAATTAAAAAATATTAGTCCATCTCAATTTTTTTAAATTAAAACCAAATTAATGATGTGATATCAAGACCAAATTAGTAAGTAAATTTAGTAATTAACTGTTTTGGCAAGTCCATTGTATCATTCTCTACCTTTAATAATTTATAGTAATGAAGAGATGATCTACCAAGTTACTAGAATTCATTTGGATCTTATTAATATTGGTTTGGCACAATTGTCTAGATAGGCTAGCTAGTGTCTATAAGGGCTTGCTATTTTTGTAGTTAAAATCAGATCTTGTACGTAATGATTTTATGATCAATCAAATATCATTATCTTTAGTTAGATTGTTTTACATGAGGTTCCGTGGAGGGATTAGAGTGCAACGGGGTGTGAAAACAACAATAGATGATTTGAGCTTGCTCGTTAATAAAAAGGTGTATTTGTGTACGTACGTTTGTTGGAAGGGTGATATATGCAAAATAAATTAACCATTTCATCCCTCATTTAATCAATTAACTAGCTTATAGTCGATAAATAGATGAACGAATTGAGGTATAAGAACGCGATGATAAAACCCTCAAACAAAAAAAAAATGTCAATTTTTGACAGTTTGGATTTGATTGTTACAACAACAAAATAATGTAGTTAATTTCAACTCAATTGTGCAACTAAAATTATTTTAGATTAAGACTACAATAACTTATACTACTGGATTAAATGTGTTAATTAGAGATAACCATGGGGCCATATTTTAAAAAAATCTCTAATATTTTAAGAGAATACGTCTAGAGGTGGGGTCCAAAGGTGTGTTATATTATAAAGTAAAGTTGTGAATTTTTTTGGGTCGAAGAAAATTTAGGTAACTTACCAAGAAAGAAAACAGGAGCCACAAAGTTTTGTGTAAAAGATATTTAAATTGGGTACATTTTGAGGTGACTTCCACGTTTGTGCATCATGTGAAATGGAGATCACAAACTTTTAGCTTATATAAGTTTAACAATTAACTTTACAAATATATAAAATAATGATTTGTGATGATAAATGAATAATGAGGTATTTTTGTACATTGTTTAACGATATTACAGTTTTTTTCTTTATTTTCATGCTCAAATAGCTCCCCGATGCAGAATAAACAGTGAGGAGTTCAACGGGACACAAAACAATTTAATAAAGTATTTGATATTTTGTGTGTGTACTTTATAATTGTGGGGCCCAAAAATTAAAGAGAACGGATATTAATAGCATGAGTATGTCAGATGTATGTCAGTTGGTGTGTGAGCAAAAGTGACACTGATTCGACAGAATTGATGGCGTCGCGGTTGCGTCAGTGTTACGAGTGGTCTAATAATTACCACCTAAGTAATTTTCCTTTTAATGGTATTTGTTAAATCAGCAAAAATAGTTGAAACGTATGGCATCACAAAGTTTGACCTTGGATTGGAAACTTGTCGTGGTTTTGAAAGTAGCTAGGAAACTATAAGCTTTTGCAAATGTAGGTGAGAAAAAATTGGATTAAATATAAAGCATATAACATATTAAAAGTATGTACTATTTATAGCTATATCAGGAATATATAGTCTTCGATCATACGCAATATATACCATTAGTGTGATAATCTAGAGGTAAGGACGTACGAAAAGATTTCTACAGGTTATGATTTCTATTCCTTTCCCATGTAAACATTTATAAGATGCCTAATGAAAGGTTCAAAAACAGTCACACCAATGATTAGATACTTAGGTTATGTAAATCACGAGAAAAACTCGGTCATCAAAAGAAGTGAATATTTAAAAAAAAATCTAGCGAAGCATGTAATTATGTTGTTTCATTATGATATAACAACTATAATACTACTATATTACTTTATTTTGTCGAAATAACTGAAATCATTGACCAAGTAACCGAATCATATCATGGCAAGACCATGGCTCAATCAAACTTGGCACAAAGCCATCATATATATTTTATTTTTTTATGAATGACATAATTTCTTAGAATAAATCTTGATAGCAAGAATTTAGAATTAAGAAAGTATAAATATTAAATATTACAAGAAGCTTGAAACAAATGGTTGTTAAGTCGCTATACAGATCAATTCAAATTATACTTTTACACAACCGAAGGAGAAAAGTTTTATGCAGCTGTACGCAGTTTTAGCCCAACTGCGTTTACCCAATTATCATGAGTCATGACTTAGTTTCTGGCCCATAATAATAACTTGATGTTTAGCCAAAACAAATCCTATAAGGCTATAAGTCCCAATAAAATCCCGTTAAATGGTCATGCATTTTGCACGTGATGGTCTTTGGTCATTTTATCTGCAGAAATTAGTTTTAGACCACATATTTTGATATATATATCACACTGTATAAGCAATACTACACACTGTGCGATATACTTCCTCCGATTCAAAATAAGTGATACACTTTCCATAAATTGGTGATTCAAAATAAGTGCTACACTTTCCATAAATGACAAAAAATAGTAGGACCCACACCCACTAACTATCTACTTTAACAAAGTGAAATGACTCATTTACCCTTACTTTTTACTTTTAAACATCATTAACCCCACTTTATTCAAAAGGTGAGGGACCCATTATCCACTAATCATTCAATTAGTCTAATTTAACCATCATTACACTATTTTGCTTCAAAAACCGTGAAAATAGAATTGTAGCACTTATTTTGAATCGGAGGAAATATAAAACAAGTATTATGATGTATAATTCAAAATATATGATGTAAAAATCATCATCTTTTACCTATATTTTACATCTTCAAAATAATAATTAAAAAAAAACCAATAATCACCCACCCAGTAACCAACGTCCTACGACATGCATTTCTCTCTACATTCCCTTCTAGTCAGATTCCATCTATGATTTTCACCAGCTACATTGTCGGACACCGCTCCACCACCCAACGTTGCTCACAATATCGGTGTTGTCGTTGCCGCCACCACCATAAACATCATTTCCTTTCATTGACCGAACTCAAAACAATCCATTCTTCTCCGATTAGGGTTTTTTTTGCATATTTTACTTTTGAAACAAATCCTTTTCACCACCACACCTTCTAAGAGAGAGATGGCAGGTAGCAATATGGAAGGAATTGAGTCAAGACGGTCCGGATGGACCCGAACTCGAAATACATGAGACATGATTTCAGAGGATTAATAAATCCGAGAACTGAACCGTTTTAACAGAATGCGGTGTAACGACCCGAAATTTGTAAATAAATAAATTGTATAAAAATATGATAAATACGGATAAATCGTTTAAGGAACGTAGGAATTGGTTTCGTGTCGTTTGGACACCGTATGAGAAAGTTATGGACGAAACCGGGTCGAGACGATGGTCAAAAACTGCAGCCTTGCTGCAGCACAAAGTTCACGACGTGAACTATAGTTCACGATCGTGAACTCAATTCAGAGATTTGTGGTTTTTAGCCGACCGAAGTTCACGCCTCGCTAGTGATCGGGAAGAGTTCACGACGGGGGAAGTTCACGGCGCGAACTTGTTCGCGATCGTGAACTCCGCCAGGCAGCATTAAATTCGGGTTTTGGCTCATTAATATCATGTGCAAACCCTAGTTTCTCTCTTTGGCGATTTTCGAGCTCGGGGCTGATTTTGGACGATTCCTTCAGAAATCCTTGGTAGATCTCACTCCTAGTTGAAGATTGAAGGTATATCTTCACTCTTTGATCTTTGTAGCTTAAGATCTATGGATTTTGATGTATGGGTTTGAAACCCTAGTTCTTGGGGTTTTGGGTTATGGTGAAATAAATGAGGTATACACTTAATAGATGGTATTTTAACAAAGGAATCAAGTGTATGATTAAGATTTGTAAGAATCTTAAGGGTTGGTTAAACCTAGGGTTTGGTAAATCACCATAATTGGGGGAAAGTGTTAGTTGATGGTATCTAAAGATAAATGGATACATTATTAGTGATATGTGATGTTGAACAACTTGTGATTGTTATATTAGGCTTTTGGTGAAGTCTTGGAAGGTTGATCGTTTGTGAAAGCAAAGAGATTTCGTGTGAAGATCATCGGTTGGGGCATTTTATTGCTAAGGTGAGTACGTGTGGACTTTACTGAGTACATAGCCATGAGAATACCTTTTTATTACATATGTCGAGTCTATTTGATATTTGTGTAGAATTTAGTATATAGAGTTAGTTACATATTTTTGAATATAGTTAACTAACTTGTTTGATGATTGATGTGATAGCCAAGGGCTTTGATTGAAATAACTGTTGAGTTATATTAAGGATGAGACGATGTGATGATGCGGGGGATCCCCGGTCATGAGGATATGGAATGGGGAGCATTTGGGTGGATCCCCATCGGCCCATTCCATGATAGTAGTCTTGCTAACTGGAAGTAGTCCGGCGAGTAAGGCATGTATAGGTAGATTGGGTGATTCCCTCTTGCCTTTACCTTGAAGCTTATTAATGCGGGGGATCCCCGGTTAATAAGTTAATGTGGTTCTAGTTAGTTTGGGGCAACCCGATAACTAGATATGTTTTCTAGGAAAGCAAGGATTATAGAGTCACAATAGGGTGACTAGATAGATGGACGAACTACTTGTATGTTTGTTTATATGTCTTATGATTATTATTATTAACCGGTCTAAACCCATGTAGCTCACGAGACGTTTTTGTCTCACGTACTCCTTGTTGTTTTTGCTATGTACTCAGGTCCGGGATCGAAGGTATAGGTGCGCATGGATAGAGATGCGGGGCCTATAGTAGAAGAACACTAGAACGGATTTAGACTTAGCTTTGGTTTTGATATATTTTGTAACACCAAATTTATACTCTGATTTTCATACCAAAGGTTTTTGTAAATCCGTATTTTGGGATAGTTCTCCTCTTTATTAAATGATTATTTTGCCCAAACGTTTTGTATTAAAATTTGAGGTGTTACATGCGGTTCCAGTTCGGTTCGGGTAAATCGGGTATAGACCCGTTTGGAATCAAAATAGTAATTGAAACTGATTTCAGGTGTTTGTGTCATATTTGTTAATTTATACATGTAATATTACAATAATTTACAAACAACTATTATGTAATAAATATCAATCAAACACTACCAATAGTATTATACCAAATTAATAAATAGATAGTTAATTAAGTTTCGGTTTCAGTTTCTGATCTTAGATCCGATTTGTTCTAGCCCAATGTACACATACCTGAAAGACCCAACATGCGATCACATGAAAAAATTGAACCTGATACACGAACCAATTTTTAGTAATCCGTTTCGATTGAAGAAATAAGTTCAGATTTTCAGTTTTATATGTCTATTGTTGGGTTATATTTGTTGTAACCAATAGTCTAGGTACTAATCTGTAAATAGACGAAATTAAGTCTTAGTATAAATACCTAGATCTAAGCCAATTATCGTCAACTTTCCCTCACTTAATTGTAATCAGACTTTTGAAAGAGATGAAATCTCTCTACCTTCTCTCTACTTGCTCTCTCTAGATCATACACACTTTTCTCTCATATCTTTATTTATCAAGACAATTTCTATGGAATGATGCTTGTTTTAGAACTCACATCATCATTCCTATGTAGTAAGGGTGAGCATAAAAACCGAAAAACCGAAACCAATCCGTTAAAACCGACAAAACCAAACCGATAAAACCGAAACCATTTCAAAACCGACGGTTTGGTTTTAGATTTTGAAAAAACCGATGGATTCTGTTCGGTTTCGAATTTAACCAAAAACCGCCCCCATTAAGAAACCGCCCCACTAATATTTAATATATTCAATATATTTTTTTAATTTTATATTTATTAAATAGAAGTCGACATATTTAAATATTTGAAAGTACGTCTACTATGGTCCATTAATACTTATATCGTTATTATATGTTACAAAATACGTTTATAGTTTGAATGTTAGGCTGAAAATGATATTCATTGTTGAAATATGTTATTAGACATTAAACTTAATGACGTAAGTTAGATATAATTACTAAAATTTGTGTGTAATTTTGAAAAAATAAAGACTAGTTCATGAAATTATGTATCTATGTTTAAGACGAGGTGGATTCGGTTTTAAAACCGAAACCGAACCGTTAAAGGCTAAAAACCGTTAAAACCGAAACCGTTAGAAACCGAAACCAATATTGGATTTGAAAATTCTAAAACCAAAGTTAGCGGATTCGGTTCGATTTGAGCCTAAAACCGCCCCAAACCGCCCCATGCACACCCCTGCTATGTAGCATTGGGGCGCTATCATGAGTAGCCAGGGTCTGAAGCTTATATCATATAGACAATGAGTGAATTGCAAGAATGGTCCATGTGGTTTGGGCAAATTGCACGTTTGGTCCTTAAATTTCATTAAGTGCAGGCGCAATACCTATGGTATGCGTTTTGTTGCACCCATGGTCCCTCCCCCTAACTCTGTTAGATTCCAGCCGTTAGTGGACGCATGTCCCCCTCAGATGAGGGCAATTTGGTCATTTTTAATGTGGTCCCACCTTTTCTTCTTCTTCTTCCTCCCTCTTCCTCCCAATTTACTTCATCTATCTTCTTCTTTCTTCCTGTACACAATAACACTCCCTATAATTCTTCCCCAATTTTAGTAACCAAATAAAAACAACAATTCTCGCTCAAGTTCTTCCCCAATTTCTATGAATTTGTGAGATTACCAAATATCGTGAGATTACGTAACAAAACATAACAAGAGTCCCTCCATCTTCTTTGTTGCTTCTGGGTTTTCCATTCTATAAGAATAGCCCATATCACGTAACAACGGAAAGGCAGCATAGGAGAGAAATGAGGAGACGCTACTAGTCCGGTGAGCCATCCTCGGAAGTTTCAGACAATCGACGACATCCTGAGTGGCAAACCACTGAGCATCTGTGATCAAACACGCAACTCCCTCATCTGTAACATCCTAAAATCGGCCTAGTTGTTTTAGGTATATATTGATATTTGGAAAAATATCTATTTGACCCTAAATGGAATAATTTGACTAAATGTTAAATTGATTGTTTGACCTTTTGTCCTTTTGTGATATTTTAATCAAGGGATTAAAATATCCGTTTTCTGAAATGTTTAAATGAAAATGTGATTTTTATATCTTTAGATTCCTTGTCGGATTTCGTTTCCAGAAATGCTTTCGTTTTTAAAATTGGAGCCCGTTTGGTATTTTAAATAAATTAACTACGAAAGGGACTTTTGTGTTGTATTTGTTAAAAGTGAAAAAAAAATCAAGTGGGTCCCACCCTCCTCCCATGCCGTTTATTAACACCGTTAAATATTATTATTATTATTATTATACTTATTATTATTATTTGGAGTTTATTTTGGGACATTTGGTTTGTAAACCTAAACCTAAACTATATATTATCTATATGCTTCCGCCCTTAAAAAAAACGTTCTCTAAATTTTGCGGTGTTACATCATCCTCCGATATCAACCGCACCAAACACTCCCTAATTGGATCCAAATAATTGTCGTTGAGGTAATCTAACAAATTCACGCATTTAGTGCTTGATTAATTGACCTGGAATGCTTTAAAACTTTTTTATTTGTATTAATTTTGCTCCAATGAGTTCGTTCAAGTCCGTACAACATATCTGTACACCTTCTGCGATATGAAATTGGTAATCTCACGATATTTGGTAATCTCACAAATTCATAGAAATTGGGGAAGAATTTGAGCGAGAATTGTTGTTTTTATTTGGTTACTAAAATTGGGGAAGAATTATAGGGAGTGTTATTGTGTACAGAGAAGAAAGAAGAAGATAGATGTAGTAAATTGGGAGGGAGAGGGAGGAAGAAAAAGAAAAGGTGGGACCACATTAAAAATGACCAAATTGCCCTCAAGGTGGGACCGCATTAAAAATGACCAAATTGCCCTCATGTGAGGGGCACATGCGTCCATTAACGGCTGGAATCTAACAGAGTTAGGGGAGGGACCATGGGTGCAACAAAACGCATATCATAGGTACTACGCCTGCACTTAATGAAATTTAAGGACCAAACGTGCAATTTGGCCAAACCACAGGGACCATTTTTGCAATTAACTCTATAGATAATTTATTTAAGAGTTTTGATTATGACATTTTTTAAGGCTCTCAATAAAAACATATAATAGGAATATTAATTTCATATTTACCCCCTTTTAATTTCATTAGGTAACTATTTCCTTTTAGCAAAATTCAAAATCCTCCTCCAATCAGAAACAAAACTGTTCATTTTTATACGTTCTTATTGACAGCCCTAAAAGTTGTAATTATCAAAACTCTTTATTTAATTACTCTTATAATACATTTATGGTAGTGTTTTTAGTGTTCATAAAGTAATTGAAATTCGTAATATATACAAGCCAAGTGAAAGATTAAACAAAAATTGTTGTTGGCTGAGTGGCTATGATATAGCTTGAAAGACGTTGCCTTCCCCCGTCCTGAGTTCAATGCTTTTTACCACCAAATTTAGAGAAAGGGGTGTGGTAACGTGAGTGACCCCAAGTCGGACGTCACCTCAGCTTTCGGCCCAAGCCACCACACCGCAAACTGGGTGAGTGAGGCCCCAAGTCGGATGGGTGGCGAAGCCCACAAACCAATAGGAGGAGAGATGGTGTTTTGAGACCAATGGGAGGAGAGAAATTATTATTTTTTTAATGATTTTTATTTTTTTAAAGGGGTATTATTGGTTAGTGATGGTAGAGAGGGTATTTAGGGGTTTTGAATGAAATGTAAAATAATGATGTGGCGCATAGATTACGCGGAGGTGAAATCCTACCCCAAACCACCACACCTAATGCTCTTATTTGTTCCTTTCTGATAATGATTTGACTACATGGGTGGGGCCGCCAAGTCGCCAATCAATGTTTACTCACATGCAGATTATTTACCATACATTATTCTATTTATTTACCTTTAATTCTCTTTTTTTCTTTTAAAAGATAATATAAAATTTTATATTTGCATGTTAATTTTACGAGGGTTTTAATTTTTGAATCTTTTTCAAACATTAATCTATAAAATATGTATTAGAAACCCATGGGTCTTATAAAATATCCATTTAGGTTTGTAAGACTAACTTGAAAATATAATTACAAAACAATTTTTAGACTTTAAAATAATAAATCCGTATAAACTGAATCAAATCTAAACGTAAAAAGGGTATGTTTTAAACCCGCATCATCACACGGGAAATCATTATCCTCGTTATAAAAAAAAACTAAGTTAAAGCTTATTAAAAAATGTTACGCATTTTTTGGATCATCATTGATGTTTTGTTCCCCTCAACCTTCAATTCATTTTTTATATCAAGAACATTTCCTACGTAAACAAAAAGCTGCAATTCGTAATAGCTCAATCGGTAATAAAAATATCATTACCAAAAGTCATTGTACCTCATTCATTTTATGACCTCAACTGAGAAACACGTGAATTTACTTTTAAGAAATTTAGTCCTATTATTTATTTATATATATACTTCTACTCGTTTAATATAATAATATGTGTAATTCACTAATTTTCTCTTTTAATTTGTGTTGGGATATAAATATTCTAATACTGATGCTGCAGTTAGTACTTATGAAGAATTAATGGTAATATACAAGTTAGTACTGATGGGGCAGAAAAGCAAATTACTACTGGTCTTGGACTTACTACTGACGATGCTGTTTACTACTGATGTCGATAAAATGAAAAGATCGTATCCGAGATTCTAGTAGAATTAGTTATAGAATGTATATCTCTTTGTAATTCGATTGTAATCTATTCCTAGAATAACTAGGTTAAAGTTTTAGGCTTCAAGGACTATTATATATAGTTCCTTATGAAATGTAAACATACGTGTATTGATTGATCAAATTAATACATTGAAGCTTTTTGTGATAAACTGTGTTCTTATTCATTCTTATTCGATTTACAGTTTACATAGTTCTTATTCAATCAACATAGTGTTAATCCGCTGTAACTTCTACTGTTGAGTAGATCTGTGATTCAATAACTTGTTTGGTTATTCGATCCTGACAAGTGGTATCAGAGCATAAGGTTCTGGATCTACGAATTAAGAACAATCAAAAAGTCTCATACTTTCGAAACAAAATTGTTCATCATGTCTGATAACAAAGAAAGCACTCAGGCTTACAAGATTCCAATTCTCACTCCCAATAACTTTGGGATGTGGAAAAACAGAATTAAGCAATACATGCTTATTACTGACTACTCCATGCGGGAAGTTGTTCTTGAAGGCAACAAAACTCTTCAGACTCAACTCACCAGCTCTTCAACTGAATCTGACAAACTCTCAAGAGTGACAAAGAAAAGAAAGACAGAGGAATTGAACTGAAAGCCTTAAGTACCCTGCTGCTTGCTATTCCCAATGACTATCAACATTTATTTGTTGAATATGATGATGCTAAAAAACTGTGGCAGACATTGGAGAAAAGGTTTGTTGGCACCAAAAGTGCCAAACGAAACATGAAGTCTGTTTTGAAGCAAGACTTTGAAAACTTCAAAGGACAGAAGAATGAATCATTGTCACAAGTTTTTGATCGATTCAATAAACTTATTGGTGAACTCAATCAAGTTGGAGTTAAACCAGACAATGATGATGTCAACAGAAAGTTCCTCAGATCTCTTGGTGAAGAATGGTCTATGTATACTGTTATATATAAACAAGGAGATGGATTGGAAGAAAAGGAGTTTGATGAACTATACAATGAACTTCGAGTGTTTGAATCCGAGGTAAGTCAGAAAACTCCTAGTTTACCTTCAAATAATGCTGCTTTTGTGTCAAGTACAGGTACAGGTCAAGATGTTGCATCTGGAAAGTAGATGGAGTCTGAAGATGCAACTAGAGAATCCTTCTTTACTAGTCATGTACACACTGCATTGATTAGTGAAGATCTGGAACAAATCAATCCTGATGATCTGGAAGAGATGGACATCAAATGGCAGATGGCAATGCTGAGCTTGAAGACTAAGAGATTTTTTCAAAGAACTGGAAGACAGAATTTAAATTTTAACAAAGGTGAACGTGCCGGCTTTGATAAAACCAAAGTCAAATGCTACAACTGCAACAATTTTGGTCACTTTGCTAGAGAATGTCCTAGCAAAGATCAAAGATCAAATTATAACAAGAATAGCACTTCAAATTCAACTGCTTTGGTATCTCAAGAAGGTCAAGGTTATGATTGGAGCTTTCAAGCAGAGGAACATACTCAAAATCAAGCTTTCATGGCCTTCACTGATTCTACTACTGAGGTACATTCTAAATCTTGCACTCCTGAATGCATTAAAGCATATAAAGAATTAGAAAAACTTAACAAAGAAACTCTTGATAAGATGATATTAAACAGGAATAGAAGAACTGAATTTAATGGGTGTATTGTTGATCAGGAAAATCAAATTAAAATCTACAAAATAACTGATCAAAAATTAAAAGATGAATTATTACAAGCAACTTATGATAAAGAACATGCTGAATTAAAATTAAAGGAGACCATAATCAAATTAGAAGAATGTCAGTTAGAATTAGAACAAAATAAATTAAGTATAAAGAAATTTAAAAGAAGTTCTGAAATAATTGATGAATTAACCAGCAATCAAACCTCTTAAAAAGTTGTTCATGGTGTTGGATATCATGCAGTTCCACCTCCGACCAATTTTATCCCTCCTCTTAAGTCAAGCTCAGAGAGAATCTTAGATGAATTAAAATTAGAAAGTCAAACTGAAACCAGTAATGATTCATCTGATGATGAACACACCATTAAATCAACTGATACAAGTTTTCATACCACACAAAGTCAAACGGAATCCCCAAAATATAATTCAGAAAATATACCCACAATTTTAAGAAGGGGAAATCAAAGAAACTTAAATCAGTTAAAAGAACAAAGAAAGCCTGGGAGTGCTAAAACAACTAAATTAACATGTCTAATCTGTAATAAAGTTAATCATCTAGCAAATGATTGTCACTTCAATCCAATAAATTGAAAAGAGTTCAAGGAATTTAAAGCAAATAAAGAAAAATTAAAAGAATCCAAATTAAAACAAACTGAAAAGGTTCCACAAACAAAAAATCCACAGATTGAAGTCCCAAAATTTGAAAGATCTGCACAAAGATTCGTGCAAAATATCAGACATGGAAGTCCAAAAAGAAGTAACAATTTTGAAAACAATCAAAGACAAAATCAATTTTCAAAACATTCAACTTTTTCAAACATCAGTAGGAACTCCCACAAGTTTAATACTGGTAATAAACCTAATTACAATGCTGTCAATTATACCTACTATAATACTACTAATCGTGCTAACAAGTCATACTACTCAAATACTACTACTCCATCAGTAGTAAAATACTCAAAAGCTAAAAATTATGGGTATAAACCTCAATCAGTAGTAAAATCAAACAGGTGTAACAATCAACCTATGAAGAACAAACCTTCATTCAAAGCTCATAAAAGTCGAAAATCTTATTCATCAAAGGATAAACCCAAGACAAAGCAAGCTTGGGTTCCCAAAATTAACTAATCCATTTACTTTTTGTGCAGAGCATTCAGATCCCTGAAGAAGGAAGAACATGGCATATTGATAGTGGACGCTCTAGGCACATGACTGGAAATCTACAAATTCTTAGATATTTTAAGTCTTTTGAAGGTGGATATGTTGCTTTTGGTGAAAATCCAAGAGGTGGTAGGATTACAGGTAAAGGTACAATATCAAATGGTAAGATTACTTTTGATGATGTATTTTATGTTGATGAGCTTAAATATAATCTGGTTAGTGTCTCACAAGTATGTGATAAAAAGAACTAAATTCTTTTTACAGATATAGAGTGCATCATTCTTTCTCCTGACTTTATTTTAGATGAAAACTTTGTTGTTTTAAGAACACCAAGGAGAAACAATGTGTATTTCCTGGATATAGGGGGCTCATTTCTTCAAATGAGGTCAACTGTTTTATATCCAAGGCAAACACCAATGAATCAGAACTCTGGCATAGAAGGATGTGTCACACAAATTTTAAAAATATGAATAATTTAGTCAAAAAGAATTTAGTAGTTGGTTTACCTCAGAAAGAATTCATGTGTGATCATCATTGTGTTGCATGCCTGAAAGGTAAACAACACAAGACTTCTCATAAGTCCAAAGCAATAAATTCTATTTCTGACCCTTTGCAGCTCTTACATATGGACCTATTTGGACCTACAAATGTAATGAGTATTGGAAAGAAACAATACTGTCTTGTTATTACTGATGATTTTTCCAGGTATACTTGGGTTTTCTTTCTTAGGACCAAAGATGAAACAAGTGAGATTATAAAGAATCTGATAGTCAAACTGGAAAACACAAGAGATCTCAAAGTGAAAGCCATTAGATGTGATAATGGCACAGAGTTCAAAAATGCTAACTTAATTACTTTCTGTGATCTTAAAGGTATTGACAGGCAGTACAGCTCACCAAGAACTCCACAACAAAATGGTGTAGCTGAAAGAAGAAATAGAACAATCATCGAAGCAGCGAGATCCATGCTTGCAGACTCAAAACTACCAATTATATTTTGGGCTGAAGCTATTAATACTGCTTGTTATGTTCAAAACAGAGTATTAATAGTTAAGCCTCATTTTAAAACACCTTATGAACTTTTTAATAAAAGAAAACCTTCAATAAGTTTCTTAAAAGCATTTGGTTGTCCTTGTACAATTTTAATTACAAGAGAACAAATTGGTAAGTTTGACTGCAAATCAGATGATGGTATCTTTGTAGGATACTCAACTCAAAGCAAATCATACAGAGTATTCAAGAAAAGGATAATGATCATTGAAGAAAGTGTGAATGTATCCTTTAATGAAAATTTAATGAATGAACAGGGAAATGGTCCAGATTGGTTATTCAATATTGATAATCTAACCAAATCTTTTGATGTTAATTATGATTGTAATGCGGGAGAATCAAACAATCAGAGTCAACAAGGAGGATCATCATCATTCAATGGTAGTCAAGACACAATGAAATATATCCTGGTTAATACTGATCCCACAGTTAATACTGACGACAGTACTAACTCTGACGACCCTAGCAATCTTGATACCAATAACAACTCAAACGCACACGATACTACTGATCCCAGTAGTAATACAGAAACTCAAACATATAATGATGAACCAAACAATACTGATGTCAGTAATAATAATGAACCACATGAATTAAATGATAATCATGTTACTACTGATACCATCAGCAATGAAGAATCTCAAGAAACTCCAAAAAATCAAGAAGAAACCTGGACAGATGCACAGATCCCTGAATCCAATGAATCAAATCTTGATAGTCAAATTGTTGCTGATAAAGTCTCCAACTCAAGAACCGAAAAAAATCATCCTTTAGACTTAGTTCTAAGTGATGTGAACTCAAATATGCAGACTAGAAGCAAATTTAATTCAACATTAAATTCAAACATCTGTAATATAAGTCTAATCTCTAATGAATGTATGTTTGAATGTTTTCTATCACAGGAGGAACCTAAAAGGATTCAACAAGCAATGAAAGATTCAAATTGGATTATAGCAATGCAAGAAGAACTTCTCCAATTCAAATTACAAGCTGTCTGGACACTTGTACCTCTTCCAAAAGGAAAAAGGCCCATTGGAACTCGATGGATCTTTAGAAACAAGAAAGATGAAAGAGGCATAGTGATCAAAAACAAAGCCAGAATTGTAGCCCAAGGATACACTCAAGAAGAAGGAATAGACTATGATGAGGTATATGCCCCTGTTGCAAGAATTGAAGCAATAAGGATCTTTCTGGCATATGCTTCATTCAAGAAATTCAAAGTCTATCAAATGGATGTTAAAAGTGCATTCCTATATGGGAAAATTGAAGAAGAAGTGTATGTTTATCAACCTCCAGGATTTAAAGATCCAGAGCACGATGAGTATGTGTACAAGCTAGACAAAGCCTTGTATGGCCTACATCAGGCACCAAGAGCTTGCTATGATACATTATCATCATACTTGTTGAAGAACAATTTCAAAAGAGGTGCAATTGACAAAACCTTGTTCACAAGAAAAGTTAAAGATGATATACTACTGGTCCAGATATATGTAGATGATATCATCTTTGGATCAACAAATGATCAACTTTGCAAAGAGTTTGAAGAGTTAATGCAGATCAAATTCAAGATGAGCTCAATGGGTCCAATGAACTTCTTTCTTGGACTCCAAACCAATCAAAGCTCAGATGGTATTTTGATTAATCAATCAAAATATGTTAAATACATCTTGGAAAAGTTTGCAATGAAAGACTGCAAAAGTGCAAGCACTCCAATGGAAACACATAAACACCTACATCCTGATGTTGAGGGGGAGGATGTAGATGAACACTTATATAGATCAATGATAGGTTCTTTAATGTATTTAACGGCATCAATACCTGACATTATGTATAGTGTTTGTGTGTGCGCCAGGTATCAAGCAAAACCAAAAGAGCTTCACCTACAGGCAGTAAAAAGAATTCTCAGATACTTGAAGGGAAAACCATCACTTGGTCTTTGGTATCCACATGACTCACCATTCGAACTTGTAGCCTACACAGATAGTGACTATGGTGGTGAATGTCAAGATAGAAAATCTACTACTGGTGGATGTCAATTCTTTGGATCAAGACTGGCATCATGGCAATGCAAGAAACAAACAAATGTGTCAACATCAACTGCTGAAGTAGAGTATGTAGCTGCATTTGCTTGTTGTGCTCAAGTTCCGTGGATTCAAAATCAACTCCTAGACTTTGGTATCTCTATTCTTAAAACTTCTATTTTTATTGATAATCAAAGTGCTATTAGTATTGTGAATAATCCAGTAAAACACTCAAAAACCAAACATATTGAAATAAGATTTCACTTTATAAGGGATTGTAATGAAAAGAAATTAATCAAAGTAGAGAAAATTCATACTTACAATCAACTAGCAGATCTTTTTACAAAAGCATTTGATGTAGGAAGATTCAGCTTCCTGGTTAGCAGTATTGGAATGATTTTAATACATTAATTTCATTGTTAAAATTATATGTAAAGTTTTTGTTCAATATTTCTACTTTAAAAAGTGTCTTACTTCTGGTTATTTATTACTACTGACCATGAGCTGTATTCGTAATTTAGTACTAATAGGGTTTTTCTTAGAATTAGATTAAAGTATAAAACAATAGTTACTACTGATGTTTTACTACTGGTACCTGGTTACTACTTGTACCGACCCGAAATTTGTAAATAAATAAATTATTTAAAATATGATAATTATGGATAAATCATATAAAACACGTAGAAATTGGTTTCGTGTCATTTGGACACCGTATGAGGAAGTTATGCACGAAACCGGGTCGAGACAACAACCGAAAAATGCAGCCCTGCTGCATAGAGAAGTTCACGACGCGAAGATGAGTTCCCGATCGGGAACTGTCAACAGAGATTTGGATCATCGGGCGTGAAGTAGTTCCCGACCAACTAGCGATCGCGAAGTATGCGAGTGAGAAGAAGTTAGCGACGCGAACTAAGTTCACGCCGTGAACTTTGGTCGACAGCATTAAAGTCGGGTTTTGGCTCATTTAATGCCATATCAAAACCCTAGTTTCTCTTTTGGCGATTTTTGAGCTCAAGAACAGTTGGAGGTCGATTTCTTCACGAATCCTTGGTAGATTTCACTCCTAAGTGAAGATTAAAGGTATATCTCCACTCTTTGATCTTTGTATCTTAAGATCTATGTATTTTGATATAGGGGTTTGAAACCCTAGTTCTTGGGGTTTTGGGTTATGGTGATATAAGTGATGTATACACTTAATAGATGGTATTTTAACAAAGGAAACAAGTGTATGATTATGATTTGTAAGAATCTTAAGGGATGGTTAAACCTAGGGTTCGGTAAATCACCATAATTGGGGGAAAGTGTTAGATGATGTTATCTAGGGATAAATGGATACATTATTGGTAGTATGTGATTTTGAACATCTTGTGATTGTTGTATTAGGCTTTTGGTGAAATCTTGGGAAAGTTGATTGATTGTTGGAGCAAGGAAACCGGCGGAAAGAATACGGTTGGAGCATTTTATTGCTAAGGTGAGTACGTGTGGACTTTACTGAGTACATAGCCATGAAAATACTTCTTATTACTTATGTCGAGTCTATTTGATAATTGTGTAGAGTTTAGTATATAGAGTTAGTTATATATTGTTGAATATAGTTAACTAACTTGTTTGATGATTGATGTGATAGCCAAGGGCTTTGATTGAAATAATTGTTGAGTTATAGTAAGGTTGAGACGATGTGATGATGCGGGGGATCCCCGGTCATGAGGATATAGAATGGGGAGTATTTTGGCGGATCCCCATCGGCCCATTCCATGATAGTAGTCTTGCTAACTGGAAGTAGTCCGGCGAGTAAGGCAGGTATAGGTAGATTGGGCGATCCCCTCTGGCCTTTACCTTGAAGCTTATTAATGCGGGGGATCCCCGGTTAATAAGTTAATGTGGTTCTAGTTAGTTCGGGGGCAACCCGATAACTAGATATGATTGCTAGGAAAGCAAGGATTTAGAGTCACAATAGGGTGACTAGATAGATGGACGATTTACTTGTATGTTTGTTTATATGTCTTATGATTGTTATTATCATCGGGGTCTAAACCCATGTAGCTAACGAGACGTTTTTGTCTCACGTACTCCTTGTTGTTTTTGCTATGTACTCAGGTTCGGGATCGAAGGTTTAGGTACGCATGGATAGAGATGCGGGGCCTAGAGTAGAAGAACATTAGATTGGATTTATGCTTAGCTTTGGTTTTTATCTATTTTGTAACACCAACTTTATACTCTGATTTTCATACCAAAGGTTTTTGTAAATCCATATTTTTGGAACGGTTCTTCTATTTATGAAAATGATATATTTTGGGGCAAATGTTTTGTATTAAAATTTGAGGTGTTACACAAATATTCATAATTCCACAACATGTGTGCTTTTCTAAGGAATCCAGATGGGAACAAAGGATTTTCGACCAATAGTTATGTTCCTAAAGAACTCGTACATAAAATTTGCTCTTACTGTAAATCCTAAAGCCTGTGAACAACATCTTGTTCATTTCTGGGAAAATGCTGAAAGAATTGAAGAATCAAGTCATTCCAAAATCAAATCCACAATAGATGGAAAGACAATAATCATAACAGAACAATCCATCAGACAACATCTACAACTGAATGATGAAACATGTATGTTCTCTCTTCCTAAGGAGATTCTTGCTGAAAATCTTAAAAACATGGGGTATGAAGGAAGACTTGACATAGTCACTTTTCAAAAAGGTCTTCTTTCACCCCAATGGAAATTTTTGGTTCACACCATTCAGCATTGCATCTCACCTTAAAAGAGTACATGGAATGAGTTCAACAACTCAATTGCATCTGCTGTTGTTTGTCTGTGCACAGACCAGGTACTCAATTTCTCTAATATGATTTTTGAAGGAATGCTTGCAAACATATCATCTTCAAAAATTTTAATGTATCCAAGATTCCTTGCACACATTTTAAACTGTGAAATTCAAAATCTTTCAATTTCAAAGAACATTTTTCCTATACCTAAATTAAATAGAAAGGTGTACTCAAATATGAGAAAACAATTTAAATTTTCTGGCAAAGTTACTCCATTGTTCCCAAACATGATCTATGATCAACCACCTACTGGAGAAGGTTCAAGCCACCCCATTGAACCCCAACCCACTCGATCACTCAAAACAGCCCTAACACAATCCCTTGAGTCCATTCAATCACCCACACAAACAAATGTCCTGAATGTGTCCCAGGTGCATGTAGATAAACCTCAGAGTGCTACTCTTCACTCTGAGGTAGACCAGCCTATAGGCAAACAAATTTCTAAGATCTATAAAAGGAAGAAAACTTCCTCAAAGGACACCAGCGGACCCACTGAGTCACACCCCAGGCTCAAAGAGTTTTCCTCCAAGGAGGAGAGAGGGCATGAGGAAAGGGCTCTCACTACTGATGCACCAAAGGTTGGTGCACAGGCTAGTGAGAACATCATTAGGACCCAGACCTCGGTAACTTTAAGTGATGACTCATCATTTGAGGCAGCACTTAAAGGACCCTGGTGCCAAGAAACCACAAGGGGAGGTACTTCTGCTTCTTCTAGGAAGAAGAGAGTATCTAAACAACCCAATGAATCACCAAGTAGTGATGAGGGTAGAATGAAAATTCATGAATTGATGGAAAGGATGGAAAACCTTTAAGCCAATGTACCAAACAAGCCCGATGATCCACCTAGACGGAGTGAGGGCAGTATTGAACAAACCAAATTGACGGATAGGAAGGAAAACCTTGAAACCACTTTACAACAGTGTCTGGAATTATTAAACAATCAAGGAAAGACCATGAGCTACATGAAGCACTATATCAATGCATTGAATAGAAGGCAGAAGAGGTTCGATTATAGGCTTCAAAGGCAATCAAATATAATTAGAAAGGTACAGAAGAAGATTGCTGATAGTGAGGCTCAACAAGTTGAGATCACTAAGGGGGAGAAGGATCACATACAGGGTATGATTGATCATTCCATTGCAGCAGCAGCAGCTTCCCTCCTAAACGTTAGAGAAGCTCATGGTGAAACATGTCAAAGTTTTGGTGAAGACCTGAATAGAGGAGTAAGAAGTATGGATGAAGATGTATTTATGTCTGCACAACAAACACCAGCAGCAAAGCAAATACCTTTTCCATATACTACTGAAGTCATGGGTACTACTGATCACATGGACACTACTGAGGCTATTGAACAAATAGAGGTTGTTACTACTGATTCAATTGAAGAAGAAACAACATCAGTAGTAAATATTCCAACAACAGAAACGAACATTCCAGTTACTACTGATGCCCTAACAGTATTAACTACAACAACAACCTCTCCAGTAGTAGACTCCTCACAACAACTGATAATACATACAACAGCTACAACACCAGTAGAAACCACCTTGGTTACTACTGAATCAGATGAAGAAATACCAGATCTTGTTGAACCAGTTGTGATCATCCCAAGGCCTCCAACTCCAGAATTACAACCACTTATCATCCCAGATATTGATGATCATGTGAACTGGGATGAAGTTGATGCTTGTGCTTTACCTCCTCACCCTAAAATATAAACAAAGGATAAAGTACATACTTTTTCTCCATCAATCACAATAAATCCAGTTGTTGATATGAAATATACTTCACCTTCAATATGTGTTGGTAAAGGAAAAGAAAAATTTGATGATGATTACCCACACAGAGCTCTAGGTCACTTTATGGTGAACAAAATAAATTTGGTTAGACCTTTAAAGAGAGATGTCTGGAAGGTGAAAAGAATTAGATATCAAAGGAAGTGTGCTAAGACTCAAGCTCTTGAAGATAAAAGAAAGGCTGAAGAAGAAAAGATGAAAAATGCAGCCATTCAAGAGATTGAAGAATTTTTAGAAGAAGAACTGAGTAAAATAAAACAAATTGAAAAAGAAAGTATAGATCTTCTTGAAGCACAAGTGAAAGAATGCAAACAACTTAAAGAAGATATGCCTGAACAGTTTGCAGATAAGAAAAATGATATGATCTCATACCTAAAATCTCGAGGCCACAATGCAAAATCCTTTGGAAGAATGAAATTAATAACCATCATTGAAAGGTACTGCATTGAGAAAAAAAAAGAACTTGCTGAACCAGAAGTAGAAGAAGACAAATTAACAAACTTGGTAGAAATTGATCCTAAATTAGTGATGACAAGAATTCCAAAGACTGGTGAATCATCAACCATAACCGCCAAAAAGAGGAAAGCCATAGAAGCAGAACAAGAAGCAAGGAAGAAAACTAAACAAGACTCCCAAATACTTGATCTTCCAATAGCTCCTCTACAAGACAATCCCATTATTAACTGGAGAGTTGTGAATGAAGTAATTAGAGAAGATAAATCAACTCAAAAGTTCAGTGCTTGAAAACCAATGGTTATGTCATTAACAAGAAGTGATATAATTAAAGTTTTAATTATTGGTAAGCCAAGAATGTCAAAGAAGTCTTGGAGAAACTCAAGTGCTGGATACTTAACTGAAATGATAGATGCTGCTTTTTATCCTGATGATTATCCTGAGAAATTCACTAATGGAGAAAATGTTTATGCTTGGAATGTGCTACCAACAGTCAATATGTACTTCTTTGAAAGAGTCATTAAGAAATGTGAATTATTTCTATCTGAAAGAGAATATCCACATTAATTATTTCTATCTAAGACCTCATGATGTTGCTATGTTTGCTGAAAAGTTGAATTACTTTGTAAAGAGAAACATTAAATATATTATTGCACAGAGGAAACAGAGAAATCAACAGATAATTGAAGGTGATAAAAGAAGAGTCAAACAGTTGGAAGAGAAAAAGAAGAAAGAGGAAGAGGAAAAGAAACTTGATTAATTCAAAGTGAATTAATAAGTTTAGGGGGAGATTGTTGGGATATAAATATTCTAATACTGATGCTGCAGTTAGTACTGATGAAGAATTAATGGTGATATACAAGTTAGTACTGATGGGGCAGAAAAGCAAATTACTACTGGTCTTGGACTTACTATTGACGGTGTTGTTTACTACTGATGTCGATAAAATGAATTCGTATCCGAGATTCTAGTAGAATTAGTTATAGAATGTATATCTCTTTGTAATTCGATTGTAATCTATTCCTAGAATAACTAGCTTAAAGTTTTAGGCTTCAAGGACTATTATATATAGTTCCTTATGAATTGTAAATATACGTGTATTGATTGATCAAATTAATACATTGAAGCTTTTTGTGATAAACTGTGTTCTTATTCATTCTTATTCGATTTACAGTTTAGATAGTTCTTATTCAATCAACATAGTGTTAATCCGTTGTAACTTCTATTGTTGAGTAGATCTGTGATTCAATAACTTGTTTGGTTATTCGATCCTGACAATATGTCTATCTTAATTTTCACACATGTATTCATCTAATGAGTAGAACTATGAATAATAATAAATTATAGGAATCAATACCATTACTCTTTTATCAATTCACGGTGTGATAAAACCCACTTAACTTTTAACAAAAGTAACTGAATATTACCGTGATCGAGTTAACTTATTTAATTATCATTGTTGTTGCTGATAATAATGTCAGCATAATATTATAAACATACAGTTTTTATAAATATTTAGAACAATGTCTTTTTAATTTTTCAGAGACACTACAAATGTAAGGCGACAACGTTGTTTATAATCATAATTCACTCCTACCATACAAATGTTTGGTCGGCAAATTTAAAAATCCAAAAGCCACCGCTGTATTATTTTAATTGAATTATGTACGCCTTTAGGACATATAACCTTTGACTTTATCATATATATGAAAGAAACATTTTTCTGATGATAAATTATATTTGTGTCTCATATTAAAATCAAAAGATAATATAAAGAAATAAAATTAATGAATTATACTCCGTATTTATTATTTTATAGTAAGTGATAATATGATGTAGATAGTAAATATACATCAATTCCAATTTTTCTCATAATAATTACAACAAAATTTATCTCATACAATTAAAAGTTTATGTGCCAATTTCAAATATAATTTATAACCTACGGAGGATATTTTTTTTCTTTCAAGTGACAAATATTTACATACTTATACAATTTAGTAAGAGTAAATTACACGAATGGTCCTTGTGGTTTGTCAAAAGGTTTGGATTTGGTCCCTAAGTCCAAGAAATTGCACCGATGATCCTTGTGGTTTGAAAGTTATCACGCTTTTGGTCCCTAATACTAACAGACGTTAAAATTAGCTGTTAAATTTTTTCAAATGACTAAAATACCCCTTACCCTTTAGCAACTCAGCTGTAAAATCATCCCCTTAAATTTCAGCTTTCAGCTATATTCTTCCATAACTATCTGATTCAATCTTATGAACAATTATTATAGAATCAAACTGGAATCACCACCACTAAAATTACAAACCTAACACAAGTTCAACATTCTGAACAAATTCAAAATTCTGAACAATCTGTAAGCTTAGGCTTTACAAATTACAATTGGTCATTAATGTATCATATAACGAAGAATCATCGGTAATCAAATCCGTAAACCAAAACATCTTTTAGGTTTTCCATTTAGATTTGATCTCTGGAAATTGACGTCCATCAGGTGATTTATTTGCAGTAATCAGGGAGCGAATCAGTACCTGTATTCAATCCCTGACCTGTTGCTACGATCTTCCGGTATATCCACTTAAAAAAACCGACGATCTATCTAGATCTTTGATCAAACAATCGTTAAATCCTTGGAGTTATACGTGAAGACAATCGATCCATTGCGATTTTAGATCCAATAATCGTTTGGTTTGCTTGAATCAAACGCCAAAATCGGTGTTTCTTCAACAACGATTAGCTTTAAAATCCGAATATTGGAAATACTCTTCAACTTGTATTTATCGAGGATAAATCTAAAATTGCTGTTACCGGAGCTATAGAATCATTAATGGTGGAAATCAAAGTTTGATTTTTAGGGGGTTTTTTGGAATCAGTAGGTGGAATCCAAAATCGACATGTTTAACAACCGAGCAAGCTTTCAATACAAACGTAAAAGTGTAGTCATCTAGCGTAACGTCATCGTCAAACAGCATGTCGAGGAGATGAGTCGGCCTGCGAAAAAGGAGTTGTGAAGGAGACAGGTTTTGAGCATGTGAGCATGGGATTGACGGAGCTCCGAGATGGAGGCAGTCGTCTCTGTGAACGAAAGGATTGATGGTGGTGGTGGGAAGGAGCTCGCTGACATTTTTCTCAATCGTAGTTTAATGGAATTCTTCAAGTCAACTCTTTTATCAGTTTCAAAACAACAGTAAAGAAATAAGGGTAAAATTGTCATTAAAAAGTTTTTAACAGTAAATTTTAACAGATGTCTGCCTTAGGGACTAAAAGTGTGACCATATTGAAACCATAGGGACTATCCATGTAATTTTTAAGACTTAGGGACTAAATCCAAAACTTTTAGCAAACCACATGGACTATTCATGTAATTTACTCATTTAGTAATTATAGAAATGAGACTTGAACTCATAATTTCCAGTCAATTAGTCACTTACATATCGCTAAACTACAAACATTTTGATAGTATCTATGGAGGATATAATCTATATTAGATGTTTATTTATAATATTTTTAGATGGTTGATGATTATGGTTAAATATTTTATTTTGACATGTCTTTTGGTAGGGGTGATAAATACACTATAATTCTTAATAGATATACTATAATTATTGTTTTAAATGGTTGTACAGTTAGCTGTAAAACTTGCACTCTATGGTGTATACATTAAAAACGATGATATAAAAATGAATTATCCTTTTGGTATGATAGACTAGAGAGAGACAACAGTTAGGGGTGTTCACTATTCGGATATAACCGGATTGTCCAATTGGACATTTTGGATCGGACTATTTGGATTGGTTATTTGGTTTTCTGGATCGGTTTGGACTTGAACCAAATAAATAGTTTGGATTTCGGATTAGATTTTGTTTCCGTTGTTAAAACCTGTAACGCCCCAAAATTTGTAATAATTAAATAATAGTATTTTAATTGTCATTTTTAGTTTAAAAGAAGTAATTATTAAATTAATTATAATGGGGTTAAGACGGTTCATATTATTTTGGCGACACTTATGTAGACGGTAACATCTATTTCATTTTTAAGGATAATAATTAAGTGTGACATTTATATTCCGTCAGCACTAAACCTAAAGGAAATCTGGAGCGTTAGTTTTAATCTGATGTCCCGTGTTCGATCAAATGGTGAGGCCGGCCAAAGGCCCGGGCCGACTTAAGTCTTCCATTCCCTTGTCCATTTTCTGCTTGTGGGGTCGGGTTTGAGTGGCAAGTGATAGCCCGACAATTTAATAAGAAGTCAGGCCCAAAGCCCATAACCACTTAAGCACGTTTACATCTCTCCCTCAATCCCTACTCGTCACGTACTGCACCTCCATTTGGCCGCCACATTACTTCTCTGATTCGATTGTCCGATCTCCCAAGCCAGTGTCGAATTAAGGATCGCTGATTGTGGTGAAGGCTGTGATTCTTCGGTGGTTGGAGTCCGAGCACCTCCTGTTCTTTTCGTTTTCTGTCGGTAATCAGGAGGTGGGAGGAGTCCCGAACCAGAAGTGGTGATGGCCAAGGCGGTGGTAATTCGGTAGTGCACCCTCTCCTTTTTATTTTCTTTTTGTTTCGTCATTGGTATTAATCACTAACCCGGTTCATGAGGATTCCGATGCTAACATCTTGAGGTTGTCGATGTGTATTGATCAGAACGTGAGTGTGCAGTAGAAGCGGAGCCACCGAACCATAGCCATCACGAGGAGAACCTCCAAGCTCGAGCAGATTTTTGGTAGCCTATTCTTTTGATGCCTGTTTTTATTTCTTCCCGAGTTTGTGTGAATTGTGAGTCTAATTGTTTGAGTGTTTATTTGATACCGAGCAGCGTGTATTAATGAGCAAGAGATCGAGCAGGGGCGTTTTCCCGAGCCAAGCAAATTCATCGTTTCACTCCTTGTCAAACCGTGATCGAGCAACTGATTACAGAAATCGTTCGAGCAGAAGCAACAGAAAAACGTCTTCACCATTGTTTTCCCTTTCTTGTTCCGTTTCTAACTATCCTTGTTGCGGGTATGTTGAGGGACCAAGCAGAAGTGTTCAAAGACCAGAAATAGCAAGCCTTCCCTTGATCGTCCCATTATTATCTCGGTAGCCCTCTTCCCTTTTATTTAAGTGTTGATTCATATTCGTATTCTCGAGGTTGTTACTTAACGTTGTAGGGGCTGTGACCGAGTGTTGATGAGTGCGGGTTTTGTTTCTGATTATTGAGGGTGTCGGGTTTGCGGGTGCTGGTTTCTATCGATTTCTTTTGGTCTTGTTGTCTAGTTTTCCTTCCATGTTTCAGATCAAGTCTTTTATAACTGTTTTGGTACCGGGCATAATTGTTTCAGATTGTTGATATCGTTGGTCAATGATTTTATAGGTGTCTCGGGAAATATCGGGATGATGTCGGGGTTTAAATCGGGTTTTAAACTACATGCTGAGTTTTTGGGCAGATTCTTTAGTCTGAGTTCGGGTCTGTTTTTGTCACATTTAAAATACGTTTTTGGGTTTTTGGCCCGTGCTGGTCACTTGTTTTCTGAGTTAGCTTTCCAACGCCGCAACCCTCTCGTTAATCCGATTTGCGGTTTAAAAGTTATAACTAATTTAGTATGCTGCTGTTAGGAAGATGACCTGTGCAGCATATCTGTCTTGCATCCCTGTTTTGAGACACTTAGAGTCTGTTTTGGCCAGTGACCGTCTCACAGTAAATTGTAGTTCTGATTGTCTAGTTGTAGTGGTAAAAAGATGGGAAAAATCTAATGAGCCGTTTAGGAGTTATGGCAGTTTCCGTGAGACTGACGGGTGCTGCCAGTTTTCTGAAATAAGCCCTCGAGTAGGATTTTAATTCAAGGTTTCGTTTTTGGGTTTTAGGACCGTCTAGGAGAATACGTGCTGTCCTTCTGATTGTCGGGAACCTATGGAGCTTACATTTCTCGAGGTGAGTATTCTCACCGTGTATTCAGTTTTAACGTTATACATGCATGACTTACGTGTTACATTTCTTGCACCATAATTGTTATCTGAGTTTGATCTGTTATCTGAGTATCTGAGCAGCTGTTTACTTATTCATGATCTGAGACATTGTGCCTGGGTAACTGAGCTCGGCACAGAGTCATTCTGTGCTATTACATGCTAGGGCAATCTGAGATAATTATGTTAAAGAAATAATAAAACATAATAACACACATCTGATTTTTGGGATCACCTCCCGTCTGAGTTTTTGGAATTATTCCCGTCTGAGTTTTTGGGATTATTCCCGTCTGAGTTTTTGGGATTATTCCAGTCTGAGTTTTGGGATCACTCCCGTCTGAGTTTTGGCTTACGCCTATCTGAGGTGTGAGGAGGGGCGAGGTTGATCTCTCGTCCCAAATCACACAAGCGCGCTATATAAATTAAAATCTGAGTAATAAAATCTGAGAAATAAATCTGAGTAATTAATCGAGTAGATTCTGAGTAGGAGTACACCGATGTGCCCTCATGTGTTGTATGTTATAATTGTTTACATTTTGAGATTATTCACTCAGCTTCTCCAGCTGACCCCTATTTTCCCCCACATTGTTTCAGGTACCAGCAGAGGAAAGGAGAAGGTGGACGGTTGACCGCTGTATCTTTCATTACCGATGTGGACGGCATTTAATATTTTAAAAACACTTAATTTTAACTATTTCCGCATTAAATATATTTTTAAATGAAAATACTATTATTGGGATTTAATTATTCAAGTTATTGGGACCTTATGATTATAATTTTGTTTTCAAAAATTTTAAAAATCTTGTAAATTTTAGGGTGTTACAAGTTGGTATCAGAGCTCTGACTTGAGGGATTTGGGTTCGCAAGGGGCGAATTCAAACTCAAGTTTGAGTATCGAGTTTTTCAAACGAGAAAAGAGTCAAATATTTTTCTGAGAAAAGTTTCCACATCGAACATACAGCATGTCACGTCGACCTCTCGCTTCCTACTGCCGGTAATATTTAAGAGTATTATTTAATTGAGATTTTGCTATATTCTGAGTATAGACGAGTAGCATATTCTGAGAATTATCGGTTTATATCCTGAGAGAATTACTTGTGATTGTATGGCTAAACATATATGTATATAGATATACTATTCTGAGATTCCATAATTTTGTGAATAATTTAGAGCTTAATTTGAGCATAATTTCGATTTTAATTCTTAGAGTTCTATATTTATATATATGAAAAATATATACTGGAGAAAGGTGAACTTATAAAAACTAATGAGAAAAGAATAAAAGTTTCAACACCTAATAGAGTTGAGGTGAAATTTTATAAATTCTGAGAAATTCTAACCACAAGTGTAATAATGAGATATTAATTTATTATATAAGATCCATAAGCTGTGTAATGAGAAACATGATTTGAGTAAATGAGAAATGAGGAAATTATTAACATTAAAGAGGAGTACTTAATATTCGTATTGGGAGAATATTAAAATCTTTCATATGGGAGAAAACCCTTAATAGACTGAGTCATTTTAACGAGTAAATCAGAGATTAGTAAATCAAATTGATTAAGAATATTTTTAAGAGGATTTACCAAGTTGAGTAAAAGAAAGAATTATTAAGTCAATAAAATGGGAAATAGTTACATTTAGCCAAACGAGAATTATTAACGGGATCTAAAAGAGAATTATTGATCAGGGTTAAAAGAGGAGTTATCTAGATGAGAAATTAAAATTTTCGTGAATACAACGAATCACGAGATATAATAGTTAAGCAGATTTCATATTAAGGTCAACAAGTTAGTATTTATTTAAGAATAATAAAATTGAGATAAAATGGGAAAAATATTTCGAGTGAGTAGGTTAAATTGCTGAGTGCAAAACTAAATGTGGATGACAAGTTAAGTGGCAGATTAATGAGTTCACACTGATAGCTTAAAATAAACTATGTAAGTTCAATAGACTAATTAATTGAGAAATTGCTGAGTCAAATTAACCAGATATTATTGAAGCTCATCTTAAAGAGTAATTATATAAGAGGATTAAGAGGAAGCTAACGTCATCAATTTGATGATGATATATTTAAAAACGAGTTAAAAGAGCGGTAAATTGAATCAAATTAAACGAGGAACGCAATAACTGAGAACTCTGATCAAAAAGATATTAATCAACATGCTCACAAATTACAATAAATTTAATATGACTGTGAAGAGGATATAAGTTATATTTAGGAGGAATGACAAATGGCATATCCAAATGAAAAGTTTAAAAGGAGATTTGTATTGTGAAAATAACTAAGTGGAAATATTGCTATGAATCTGAGTTATCCGAGTATCGCGTACGAGACTAAATGTACGCATGATTTCTGAGTAATGATTATGAGATTTTGAGTATGCACTGTTGAGTGCATATCTGTATTTATCAGATATTGAAAATAAACTTCCTTCTCCTGAGTGTGATTAAAATTCCTTTCTTCTGAGTGTGATTTGTTGGTGGGTTTATATGTGGGAAGTTGTAAACTTTGGGATTGACTCGTGACCAAACAGAAGTAGGTGTCGAAAGTAATAGAGGGCCCCTATTATCGTACACACCGAACTTTTGGTTGGTTATGGGGAGATTTTGAAGGGAACGATGGACCAATGCTTGTTATTGTGACTTTATCTTATGCATGTTATTTGTTTGAGTGAGTATATATGGTTTATGTTATCATAATAGAGAATTCTAGTGCCAAACTCGAGGACGAGTTTTCTCCAAGTGGAGTTGAGTAGGGGTAAAAAGGAAAAATTGTCAAGAAATAATTATCACTAATTATTATTTATAAATGTTATGAGCATGATGCTTATGCAGAGAGATTTTGTTGGTATGAATTTAAAGTGCGAAATCTAGATACATATAATTGATCAAATAAATTATAAGGGTAACTATCAAATCAAGCAGTTAAGAATAATTAAATTTATTCCATGGGTAATTATAGAGTTTACAATAAAATGATATATCGGGTTTACTGGATAAATTAGCAAATCAAGTTAATTGGGTTGAATGAATATCGTGAAAAAGGGAAGTAGTAATACTACAATTATATACAAAATAAGACAGTATACTTATTCTTGGGTGGTTATAAATGTGATAAGGAGAAATCATTAAATTAAAGTGATGAGAATTTATTAATGAGTCGAATATGAGAAAACTGCTACAATGAAATTTTGAGGAAAATGAGATCGGTAATTTGCTGGTAATGAGTTATTATTAAAACGAGCTAAATGATAAGATTTTATTTTGATTAGTTATGGAGTAATTTTGAGTTATAAGAAATTTACAAATCGAGTTACATAAGCAAATTAATAAAATGAGTCGAAAGAGAAAAGTATTAAATTAACGGGAAGTTTTTATTCAAAATTTTGAAGTATTATAAAGTGTTATGAGTTTCGAGGTATTATAAAATTATATGAGGAAACCCTATTTATGAATAATTATCAAATTTGAGATGAGAACAACTATTCAATAAATATATATTGAACTTAGGAGAAATTTCGAAAAGACGAGAGCATACTAAATTGATGAACCATGAGTAAACCGTAAGATTTAGAATAAAGTGTAACTGCGAATTGAGTAAATGGGAACTAAGGAATTAATTCGTAATTGGAGTAACGAGAAATTATTATAAATAAGAGTATGAAATTTAATTGGAATTTTTAGTGGGTAACATGAAATTAATGAGTAGAGATGGTCAAGATAATTAAGAGACATTTTAAATTGTGTAAAATCAGTGAAACGGTCTATTTAAGGATCGTTAATCTAGATGAATGAGAAAACATCTATTAAAATATTATCGTGAAACCACTAAATATAATAGAATGAGAACCTATTAAAGGGAATTAAATGACAAGATCATTAATTTGAGCTATTTAAAGGGTTATCAACATCGGTAATATGCAAACCTAATAGAGTAAGGTAACAATATAATGTTAAAGAAGAGTTATTTTGAGAACCAATGACGCGGTTGAGAGAGAATATAGCATTCCAAGTATTATAAGCCGGTAAATTGGAACGTGCGAGTAGTAATAAGAATGAGTAAAAATGTGATTTATACCTAATGCTATTACTTGTAAATATTATTACTTTATGAGCTGTTACTGAGTTAGATTTCAGGGTTCACTTCCGAGTTAAGATTTCTGAGTTGCTCCTGAGTTATATCTCTGAGTTATTTCAGAGACAGATTTATGAGTTACATACCTGATTATATGGGAATATGTATGATATATATATTCCTCGTGAATTTTATGCATGTTTTTGGTATTAGTTGATAGTGGTGTAAACCACTACTTTGCTTGTGACGCCTTAGGCAAACTTATGTCCCATAGAGTATAGGACCTTCTTGAGCCATTGTGATGGATAATTGCCAATAATGAGATTGTGCGTGTAACTAAAATGTATGGTGATCAATTGCTAGAACTATGCGGGGAGAAAATTTTTCCATAAACTTTATCCCTAACGCCATGAGAGAGTCGTGTGTAGTAGTGAGTACGGATTGGACGACCGAGTACCACGTCGGGATCATCTGACATCATCAACAAATCCGTAGCAAATTCCAAGTGGAGTTGAATCGGAGATTCAACACGACGTTAATCGCTGAGTGCAACAACTGTATCCGAATGCGAGAGCAAGAAGACGCCTTCAGTAAAGTATCGTGGTGTATTTTATGCTTATTATCAACATTTTCTTTGCATATTGATCCATGGTGAGCATCCTGACCTTATTTCTTTTAGCCTTATCGTTTGCGCCACTAGAGGCGGATAATTGTATGAGCACTTACGTAATCTGGAGTTCTTTTCCTATTAAGTAAATTCACCATGAAGACCTTCTTTCTATTCATAACTTGATCGTTTTTATTCTTCTTTTCCATTTGAGTATGCATGTCGTAGGTCACCCTGATGAATTTCCTTTTCATTCGTAATCTTATCATTTTGTTTTCTTTCCCCATTTGAGAACGTGTGTCGCTGGCGAGCCTGAGTCTGAGATGCGAGATTGATAACCAGTGCTTCTCTCGAGCGATGACTTCGGGGACGAAGTCTATTTCAAGTGGAGTTGAGTTGTAACGCCCCAAAATTTGTAATAATTAAATAATAGTATTTTAATTGTCATTTTTAGTTTAAAAGAAGTAATTATTAAATTAATTATAATGGGGTTAAGACGGTTCATATTATTTTGGCGACACTTATGTAGACGGTAACATCTATTTCATTTTTAAGGATAATAATTAAGTGTGACATTTATATTCCGTCAGCACTAAACCTAAAGGAAATCTGGAGCGTTAGTTTTAATCTGATGTCCCGTGTTCGATCAAATGGTGAGGCCGGCCAAAGGCCCGGGCCGACTTAAGTCTTCCATTCCCTTGTCCATTTTCTGCTTGTGGGGTCGGGTTTGAGTGGCAAGTGATAGCCCGACAATTTAATAAGAAGTCAGGCCCAAAGCCCATAACCACTTAAGCACGTTTACATCTCTCCCTCAATCCCTACTCGTCACGTACTGCACCTCCATTTGGCCGCCACATTACTTCTCTGATTCGATTGTCCGATCTCCCAAGCCAGTGTCGAATTAAGGATCGCTGATTGTGGTGAAGGCTGTGATTCTTCGGTGGTTGGAGTCCGAGCACCTCCTGTTCTTTTCGTTTTCTGTCGGTAATCAGGAGGTGGGAGGAGTCCCGAACCAGAAGTGGTGATGGCCAAGGCGGTGGTAATTCGGTAGTGCACCCTCTCCTTTTTATTTTCTTTTTGTTTCGTCATTGGTATTAATCACTAACCCGGTTCATGAGGATTCCGATGCTAACATCTTGAGGTTGTCGATGTGTATTGATCAGAACGTGAGTGTGCAGTAGAAGCGGAGCCACCGAACCATAGCCATCACGAGGAGAACCTCCAAGCTCGAGCAGATTTTTGGTAGCCTATTCTTTTGATGCCTGTTTTTATTTCTTCCCGAGTTTGTGTGAATTGTGAGTCTAATTGTTTGAGTGTTTATTTGATACCGAGCAGCGTGTATTAATGAGCAAGAGATCGAGCAGGGGCGTTTTCCCGAGCCAAGCAAATTCATCGTTTCACTCCTTGTCAAACCGTGATCGAGCAACTGATTACAGAAATCATTCGAGCAGAAGCAACAGAAAAACGTCTTCACCATTGTTTTCCCTTTCTTGTTCCGTTTCTAACTATCCTTGTTGCGGGTATGTTGAGGGACCAAGCATAAGTGTTCAAAGACCAGAAATAGCAAGCCTTCCCTTGATCGTCCCATTATTATCTCGGTAGCCCTCTTCCCTTTTATTTAAGTGTTGATTCATATTCGTATTCTCGAGGTTGTTACTTAACGTTGTAGGGGCTGTGACCGAGTGTTGATGAGTGCGGGTTTTGTTTCTGATTATTGAGGGTGTCGGGTTTGCGGGTGCTGGTTTCTATCGATTTCTTTTGGTCTTGTTGTCTAGTTTTCCTTCCATGTTTCAGATCAAGTCTTTTATAACTGTTTTGGTACCGGGCATAATTGTTTCAGATTGTTGATATCGTTGGTCAATGATTTTATAGGTGTCTCGGGAAATATCGGGATGATGTCGGGGTTTAAATCGGGTTTTAAACTACATGCTGAGTTTTTGGGCAGATTCTTTAGTCTGAGTTCGGGTCTGTTTTTGTCACATTTAAAATACGTTTTTGGGTTTTTGGCCCGTGCTGGTCACTTGTTTTCTGAGTTAGCTTTCCAACGCCGCAACCCTCTCGTTAATCCGATTTGCGGTTTAAAAGTTATAACTAATTTAGTATGCTGCTGTTAGGAAGATGACCTGTGCAGCATATCTGTCTTGCATCCCTGTTTTGAGACACTTAGAGTCTGTTTTGGCCAGTGACCGTCTCACAGTAAATTGTAGTTCTGATTGTCTAGTTGTAGTGGTAAAAAGATGGGAAAAATCTAATGAGCCGTTTAGGAGTTATGGCAGTTTCCGTGAGACTGACGGGTGCTGCCAGTTTTCTGAAATAAGCCCTCGAGTAGGATTTTAATTCAAGGTTTCGTTTTTGGGTTTTAGGACCGTCTAGGAGAATACGTGCTGTCCTTCTGATTGTCGGGAACCTATGGAGCTTACGTTTCTCGAGGTGAGTATTCTCACCGTGTATTCAGTTTTAACGTTATACATGCATGACTTACGTGTTACATTTCTTGCACCATAATTGTTATCTGAGTTTGATCTGTTATCTGAGTATCTGAGCAGCTGTTTACTTATTCATGATCTGAGACATTATGCCTGGGTAACTGAGCTCGGCACAGAGTCATTCTGTGCTATTACATGCTAGGGCAATCTGAGATAATTATGTTAAAGAAATAATAAAACATAATAACACACATCTGAGTTTTGGGATCACCTCCCGTCTGAGTTTTTGGAATTATTCCCGTCTGAGTTTTTGGGATTATTCCCGTCTGAGTTTTTGGGATTATTCCAGTCTGAGTTTTGGGATCACTCCCGTCTGAGTTTTGGCTTACGCCTATCTGAGGTGTGAGGAGGGGCGAGGTTGATCTCTCGTCCCAAATCACACAAGCGCGCTATATAAATTAAAATCTGAGTAATAAAATCTGAGAAATAAATCTGAGTAATTAATCGAGTAGATTCTGAGTAGGAGTACACCGATGTGCCCTCATGTGTTGTATGTTATAATTGTTTACATTTTGAGATTATTCACTCAGCTTCTCCAGCTGACCCCTATTTTCCCCCACATTGTTTCAGGTACCAGCAGAGGAAAGGAGAAGGTGGACGGTTGACCGCTGTATCTTTCATTACCGATGTGGACGGCATTTAATATTTTAAAAACACTTAATTTTAACTATTTCCGCATTAAATATATTTTTAAATGAAAATACTATTATTGGGATTTAATTATTCAAGTTATTGGGACCTTATGATTATAATTTTGTTTTCAAAAATTTTAAAAATCTTGTAAATTTTAGGGTGTTACAAGTTGGTATCAGAGCTCTGACTTGAGGGATTTGGGTTCGCAAGGGGCGAATTCAAACTCAAGTTTGAGTATCGAGTTTTTCAAACGAGAAAAGAGTCAAATATTTTTCTGAGAAAAGTTTCCACATCGAACATACAGCATGTCACGTCGACCTCTCGCTTCCTACTGCCGGTAATATTTAAGAGTATTATTTAATTGAGATTTTGCTATATTCTGAGTATAGACGAGTAGCATATTCTGAGAATTATCGGTTTATATCCTGAGAGAATTACTTGTGATTGTATGGCTAAACATATATGTATATAGATATACTATTCTGAGATTCCATAATTTTGTGAATAATTTAGAGCTTAATTTGAGCATAATTTCGATTTTAATTCTTAGAGTTCTATATTTATATATATGAAAAATATATACTGGAGAAAGGTGAACTTATAAAAACTAATGAGAAAAGAATAAAAGTTTCAACACCTAATAGAGTTGAGGTGAAATTTTATAAATTCTGAGAAATTCTAACCACAAGTGTAATAATGAGATATTAATTTATTATATAAGATCCATAAGTTGTGTAATGAGAAACATGATTTGAGTAAATGAGAAATGAGGAAATTATTAACATTAAAGAGGAGTACTTAATATTCGTATTGGGAGAATATTAAAATCTTTCATATGGGAGAAAACCCTTAATAGACTGAGTCATTTTAACGAGTAAATCAGAGATTAGTAAATCAAGTTGAGTAAAAGAAAGAATTATTAAGTCAATAAAATGGGAAATAGTTACATTTAGCCAAACGAGAATTATTAACGGGATCTAAAAGAGAATTATTGATCAGGGTTAAAAGAGGAGTTATCTAGATGAGAAATTAAAATTTTCGTGAATACAACGAATCACGAGATATAATAGTTAAGCAGATTTCATATTAAGGTCAACAAGTTAGTATTTATTTAAGAATAATAAAATTGAGATAAAATGGGAAAAATATTTCGAGTGAGTAGGTTAAATTGCTGAGTGCAAAACTAAATGTGGATGACAAGTTAAGTGGCAGATTAATGAGTTCACACTGATAGCTTAAAATAAACTATGTAAGTTCAATAGACTAATTAATTGAGAAATTGCTGAGTCAAATTAACCAGATATTATTGAAGCTCATCTTAAAGAGTAATTATATAAGAGGATTAAGAGGAAGCTAACGTCATCAATTTGATGATGATATATTTAAAAACGAGTTAAAAGAGCGGTAAATTGAATCAAATTAAACGAGGAACGCAATAACTGAGAACTCTGATCAAAAAGATATTAATCAACATGCTCACAAATTACAATAAATTTAATATGACTGTGAAGAGGATATAAGTTATATTTAGGAGGAATGACAAATGGCATATCCAAATGAAAAGTTTAAAAGGAGATTTGTATTGTGAAAATAACTAAGTGGAAATATTGCTATGAATCTGAGTTATCCGAGTATCGCGTACGAGACTAAATGTACGCATGATTTCTGAGTAATGATTATGAGATTTTGAGTATGCACTGTTGAGTGCATATCTGTATTTATCAGATATTGAAAATAAACTTCCTTCTCCTGAGTGTGATTAAAATTCCTTTCTTCTGAGTGTGATTTGTTGGTGGGTTTACATGTGGGAAGTTGTAAACTTTGGGATTGACTCGTGACCAAACAGAAGTAGGTGTCGAAAGTAATAGAGGGCCCCTATTATCGTACACACCGAACTTTTGGTTGGTTATGGGGAGATTTTGAAGGGAACGATGGACCAATGCTTGTTATTGTGACTTTATCTTATGCATGTTATTTGTTTGAGTGAGTATATATGGTTTATGTTATCATAATAGAGAATTCTAGTGCCAAACTCGAGGACGAGTTTTCTCCAAGTGGAGTTGAGTAGGGGTAAAAAGGAAAAATTGTCAAGAAATAATTATCACTAATTATTATTTATAAATGTTATGAGCATGATGCTTATGCAGAGAGATTTTGTTGGTATGAATTTAAAGTGCGAAATTTAGATACATATAATTGATCAAATAAATTATAAGGGTAACTATCAAATCAAGCAGTTAAGAATAATTAAATTTATTCCATGGGTAATTATAGAGTTTACAATAAAATGATATATCGGGTTTACTGGATAAATTAGCAAATCAAGTTAATTGGGTTGAATGAATATCGTGAAAAAGGGAAGTAGTAATACTACAATTATATACAAAATAAGACAGTATACTTATTCTTGGGTGGTTATAAATGTGATAAGGAGAAATCATTAAATTAAAGTGATGAGAATTTATTAATGAGTCGAATATGAGAAAACTGCTACAATGAAATTTTGAGGAAAATGAGATCGGTAATTTGCTGGTAATGAGTTATTATTAAAACGAGCTAAATGATAAGATTTTATTTTGATTAGTTATGGAGTATGAGATCGAGAGTCATCCGGATGTTACCCTTGGCGGACAAGAAACTGGTGCCACCTCACATGTTAATTCTGGGATAGACGTGACCACAACCAACGAGATAACATCATCAAGCTCGACATCAGGTAATTGCACAATCTTTACACATATATATTTACTATGGTAAAAGGTAAGCATACGTATTATGTTTCGCAGGTGCTGCTGAGAATGAAAAGTCACTGTCCAGGACTATTGTTGAGAGTGGCAACGAAGATGAAACAGGTAACACGATAATTATAGTCGTTGCCAACTTATTACATGTTACTTAACGATCTTATTGTGAATATGTAGGGGACTTCGATTACCTGGGAGCAACGTCAATTCCAGATCCCAGATTGGATGGCTGAGATATGTTAGGACTTGGTAAAAGGGCGGTGAGTCTAGATGTAAGCGATTATGATCTCCCCCCGAAGGTACCAAAGTTGACGTTCCCCTCTAATCTTCCCGCAAATGCGACGTTAGTAAATTGCGGGGGTAATACTGGATCATTTGGAGCAAGCGCCACAATTGGCTCGACCCGTAGTATGTTTGGGACCATCAGCGCTCCTTTTGGATCTACCAGGTTAGCATCGAACCACAATTTTGGCATGACAGAGTCTCCCGTTATACAACGTACTAACCTGCCTATGTCAACTAGCGAGAGTGCGCCATCAGGATCTATGAATGGGCATATAGAGCGTGCAATTCGTCCAGAAGATATAAATATGTTCCATAGTTTCATGGATTATGTCCGACAGCTTGTAAGCAATGAACATGGGCAATTGAAGAAGTCGTGCGCCGAGTTGCAGGTGCAAGTTGATAATTGCCAAGATGATATTACCTGTCTAAAGAAAGATCTAGCACTTGAGCAAACTAAATCTAGTCGTTGTCAAGAGGAGGTGCGCACGCTTAAAGAGAAAATATCCCAGCAAGGGGTCATTTTGACTAAGGCTGAAACAGAAAAACAGGAGATGTCAGCAACAATTAATGCCCGTGATCAGCAGTTGCTGCAGAAAGAGCAACAGGTAATTGAAAAAGATGTTGAGCTAGAGACTATGAGGCAAGCGATGGTCCAGATGCGTGAAGAACGCGATGCTGCCCTGCTGATGAGGAAAGATTTAGTTGCTGCGTTGCCTCAGTTGTTTGATTTGATGCTTAAACATCCTGATGTTTCTAATGTGTTGAATGACTTTAACCGTGCCTCTCATATGTTTGGAAAACATCTTGCTAGCAAAAAAGTGAAAGATGCACTCCCCAATATTTCGCCCGAGAGCTTGCCTTTTCTGAACCCGGCGACGCATGGTAACATGATGCGTGCGAGTGAGAAATTTGCAGACAGGGCTTTTCCCATTATGACTACCCTGGTGCAAGATTTGGAGATGTCACTTCCAGCTATTATTGCCTTATTGTCGGCACAGCCACAACCTTAGCTTGTTTATGCATGTTATGACTTTGTGACTTGGTTTTATTTTGTGGTTGGATTATTGCTTTGTAGCCTTTGAATAATTTTGTGGAATTTCGATGTTTTGAAATTACTTGGTTTCTTTCTATGCGTGTACTTTGCGATAGAAATTATGTATGTGTTTGTTGGTGTACCGGTGAAAGAATTTTTTACTCGCGAGGATGTCGCTTCCGAATAGGAAGTGCTTATCTTTTATCAAGTTGATTAAAAGATGAAATTGGATGCATGTGTAGGGATCAAACAACGTATGTTTGATGGACCTAGTATATTTGATATTGAACTATGTTCTTGACTATGTCATTGTGCATGCATGTGTTGTAACATCGTACATAATAAAAACTGTTATCTTATTGAGTTTATAGAATAAAATTGGGATACATGATCAAACCAAATTATTAAACGTAACATTTCTTCAGGTTCATGACATTCCATGTTCTGGGAATAGTCTGTCCGTCCATGTCTGACAAGGTGTAAGACCCATTGCCATGAGCATGAAGTACCTGATAAGGGCCTTCCCATGTAGGACGGAGCTTGCTCTGACTTTCTACCCTGCTGGCCTCATTCTTCCTCCATACCAGATCGCCTGGCTGAAAAGAGAGAGGACGGACTCGCTGATTGTAATATTTTGCCATCTGCATGTGACTGGCGGCCTGTTTGATGAGAGCGATCTCCCTACGCTCTTCTACGATGTTTAAGTTTTCTCGTAGTGCGTCTTCATTCTCTTCAGGGTTGAAGTCCATAACCCTTTGAGTTGGATGAGTAATTTCTGGAGGAATGACAGCTTCCGTACCATAAACCAGGCTGAAAGGTATTTCAGATGTAGTTGTACTTGGGGTGGTTCGATGAGCCCAAAGGATACCTGGTAATAGATCCACCCATGCAGTTTTGCGTTGGCCTAATTTGGCTTTGATTGCTTTCACGATGGCTTTGTTCATGACCTCGACCTGGCCATTGGCTTGAGGATGTGCCACTGACGTGATTCTCTGTTGTATGTTCATGTCAGAACACCAAGCCTTGAATGGACCTTCCGCAAACTGTTTGCCATTATCGCTTACCATGACATGTGGTACCCCAAACCTGCAAACTATGTGTTCCCAGACAAAATTTATAACTCGTTTCCCTGTGATAGTTGCCAAGGGCGTTGCCTCTATCCACTTGGTAAAGTAGTCCACAGCAACAATGAGAAACTTGACATTGCCAACGCCTGGTGGAAATGGCCCAACAATGTCGATGCCCCATTTGTAAAATGGCCATGCGGTAGTAACAGGTATAAGATCCTGTTTTGGCAATTTGGCGACAGAAGCATTTTGTTGACAGGCTGTGCACTTTTCGATTTCCTCCCTTGCATCTTGATGCATCGTTGGCCAAAAGTACCCCAATCTCATGATTTTACCAGTGACCGAGCGTGGTCCCGCGTGGAGGGAGCATGTGCCGCTATGTACAGCTTCAATGATACTTTTAGCCTGTGTTGGGCCAACACAACGCAGGTGTGGCCCCAGATAAGATTTGCGAAACAGGAACGCAGGATGTGCCACTGACGTGAATCTCTGTTGTATGTTCATGTCAGAACACCAAGCCTTGAATGGACCTTCCGCAAACTGTTTGCCATTATCGCTTACCATGACATGTGGTACCCCAAACCTGCAAACTATGTGTTCCCAGACAAAATTTATAACTCGTTTCCCTGTGATAGTTGCCAAGGGCTTTGCCTCTATCCACTTGGTAAAGTAGTCCACAGCAACAATGAGAAACTTGACATTGCCAACGCCTGGTGGAAATGGCCCAACAATGTCGATGCCCCATTTGTAAAATGGCCATGCGGTAGTAACAGGTATAAGATCCTGTTTTGGCAATTTGGCGACAGAAGCATTTTGTTGACAGGCTGTGCACTTTTCGATTTCCTCCCTTGCATCTTGATGCATCGTTGGCCAAAAGTACCCCAATCTCATGATTTTACCAGTGACCGAGCGTGGTCCCGCGTGGAGGGAACATGTGACAAGCGACTGGGTCTAGCCATTTCTCTGTCATAATGGCCTGTTCAAAAAGAGCAAGATGATCATCAGGATCCCGTGTGCCGTCGTAAGTACCAACGATGGACGGGACTTTTTGTTTATCTGGGAGAGGGAATCTAGCCACCCAGTCACAAAACTTCGAACTGACCACCGACAAGGGCATAGTGGCCGCTCGGGGTGGTGCGGCTGCGGCCACGAGCGCTTGCAGCACGCGCAACATGTCATTAGATGTGTCCTGTGGTGGCTGTGGTGGTGGGGTGTGAATGGGTGGTTGTCTTAACTGCTCCAGTAATTGTGACAACGGATCTACTGGTTGAACAACCGTTGGCTGCGGTGCTGGACGCAACGCTGCTACCAACTGAGACAACAAGTCCGATGAAGTAGGTGGTGGAGGAGGCGGTGGTGGTGGCTGAGCACTCTGGGCCAATCTTCGCAGCAACTCCACAATTGGATCCTCCCGAATCCCTGGAGTAGCGGCCTGTGGAAAGTTGGAAGCAGGCTGTCTAATCGGATCCGTGCCATCCTCCTGAGAGCTTGTCCCGTGGGACAAAAGAGGCTGAAAGGAAGGGATGGGCGTCACTGGCTGTGGTGAGGTAAACGAACTTGATCCAACCAGCCTTGTGGAGAAAAGCGGACTTGTTAAAGAGGGATACCCTCGTGGCCTGACATCTGACATTGTCCACTCAGAATTGACGTATGGTTCCATTATACGACTAGGCGAGGTTATCACCGCCTCGGGTATAGTCGTAGTCACGGTAATGATTATTAATGGCGATGAAGAAGTGATCAGCGATGGCTGTGTATCCGCCATAGAAACGGTTTGATTAATGAGAAGGGAAAAAGAAAAAAAAGTTTGGAAAAGTGAAACGCCGTTTAAAAACGTGTCCCACGGATGGCGCCAATGTTCGAGCAACGATTGTCAAACACGAAGGCGACGTCAACCTTGAATCTCCTGTGATGATCACAATGCAAACCCAACAAGTTCTTGGCGAACCTAGGGTGATCGAGGTTGAGTGCGAAGGTGAAAGTAAGAGTGCGTGAACTCTGTGTTCTTAGGCTTTTTCGAATATCTCTCCGTGTGTTTCGACAATGAGTTAGGCCGTGTATTTATATGGCCCGTCTCAGGTATGTGAACGTTGGCCCATCATGACTGCAATAAAGCGATCATGAAGCGCCATTATGACGATGTTAATGATCGTGTAACGCCTGCAATAAAGCAATCATCAAGTGCTATTATGACGGCCAATAAGACACGTGCTTCTGACCATTCTGACAGGCGGTGATCACCTGACCGGACAGGCGGTCATGACTTTGACAGGCGGTGATGACCTGACCGGTATGACTTTGACATGCGGTAGACTTTGACAACTTTGACATGCGGTAGACTTTGACAGGCGATAGGCGGTCCTGGTTTTGGCGGATCCGAACTGGGCCATTAGTAGCGGATCCAATTGTGACTAAGAGCCCATCATTATTTAGGTTTTGGGGAATTAGCCTATATATACATAGTTAATCCCTACTAACCTCATCAGTTCGGTTTGAACTTTTGAAAACCGAACTTTATTTGGTTTCATCTATTTGGTTCGGATAAAACCAAACCGTCCAAACGAACACCCCTAACAACAGTGTTGAGATTGAGTTGTACATTATGTAATTTTAGATGTATATGAATGAATGGTTGTAACTTGTGTTTGAATGATTATACATAAACGATGCTTTGTTGTTTTACACTAAAGCTTTTTGAATTAAAGATTACCTTGAAGATCTTTTATCTGTTGATAGCCTGCTCTAATCCTCTTATGAAACTTTCGTTATTAGGTTAGGTGAAATTTAGCACATATCAAAAGAACGATTAGTGATGCACGACTCACTTTTTTCTTAAAACAAATCACTCTCTAAATCGAACAATAAAACAAAACCAATCCAGATTACACGATAAAAATGACGACCCGATTAATGCTTATTCGACAGTTTTTATGAACATGGCTCTTGGTGACACGTGAGATGTTGCATAAACATGAATGCGATGAGTGTCGTATCATATGCCAAGTCCGCTCCCACTACTCATGTTTATGGTCCCATTTTAAATTACTTTCATTTTGCCCCTCTCACTTGTTAATGTATCATAAATATAACCAGTGCACTTTATATATGTCACACCTTTACGCACTTATTTATTATTACCATTCCCATTCGACATTCTTATTCAAAATTATGAGTTTGTCCTCGGGGCAGAAATTTAAGATATGACCTGACAGCTGATACAAACTTGATACGAAATTAAGTAGGTTTCACTTGAGCCTGAACGAAGTGATGTTAAAAACAAATCGTCCTTTTGTTTATAAATTGATTCGGGTTTGAGCTGATTTGTGTATAAACGGGTCAACCCGCTGACCCGTTTGTATATACTACCTCCGTATCAAAATAAGTGATACACTTGGGGGTTCACGGTTTTTTAGGCAAAAGATCAAATTGTGTGTTAAAATTGATTAAATTGGATAGTTAGTGGAGAGTGAGACCCACTCCTTTTGAAAAAATTGATATTAATGATGTTTAAAAGTAAAAGTAAGGTTAAAAATATAATTTCACTTTATTAAAGTAGATAGTTAATGGAGTGTGAGTCCCATTTATTTACCAAATAAGGCAACTTTTAGAAGTGTATCACTTATTTTGTTTCACCCTTAAATGGAAAGTGTATCACTTATTTTGATACGGAGGTAGTATATAGTTTTTTTTTAATAAAAGATGTAAATACTATAAAATCCTTTTAAAACCCGTCTAAAACATCTCTGAATCTATGTTTAAACTTTCAACTCCTCACGGTTACCATTGTATTTGGTTCCATTTTTTATTTCTAACGCTACCAAATCATTAAGTTATATGGATAAGATGGAGCGTGTATGAATTACCATGGTTTAAATATGTTTATGTTAGAGTTGGTTTTTCGGACCACAATTTTTAAACAGATCGAATTTAGGTTGACTAATTCCAACCCGTCAATCCGAACCCACGAACTCAAACCTGATCTGATTGTCACCACTAATTTATCACTCCACAAAAACTGAATTTATGTGTGCTAAAGCTATTGAACAACACCTAAGATTGATATAACTTCAATTATATTGGAAAACCATAAAGGACTTTTTTGTTGAACTAATTTTTAATAGCGAAAACGAAGACAATACTCAAATCTTTTTTAAAAGCAAAACAAGTAGACAACAGTCGACTTTTAAATGCAAAAAAAGTTCAACTTTCATGATCCAAGGGTTAATAATTAATTCTCACATAAACTTAAAGGTACCCAAGTGAAGTTTTAATGCCCAAAATCTCCACCAACGTTCAAGTATGACTCATGCCTCTAAATTCGTCCCACGTGTCCGTTGATCACAAGCCTTGATGACTTCCCCAATCCTTCCCCCTTGAAATATTCTCGAATTTCCATCTCTATACAACCCTGATAAAGATTCCATTTCCGCCGATTACAGTCATCACCCCCATCCACTAATCATATCTAGGGTTCATCCCTTCCGATTTGGGGATTTTTAATTTGTATCTCTAGGGTTCATGCTACCATGTTTGGGATTTCAGTTCATCTGCCTAGGGTTTATCAATCATAATCAAAGATTTGTTCTTTGTAGAAAAAGATCAATTTTTTTAATTTTCTTAAAACAATAGTCATTTTTCGATTTGGGGTTTCTTTTTATCTCATAAATACCCAAGAATATGTTCTTTCTAGAAAAGGATTAATTTTTTAGCTCTCTCGAAGAAATTATCGATTTTGCAGTTTGGGGTTTATTTTTATATCATAAACCATGCCCAAGAATCTGTTCTTTATGGAAAAATATTGATTTTTTTAGTTCTCTTGAAGAAATTGTCCTTTTGGGGGTTTGCAGTTTATATTTTATTTTGAAGTTATAGATGCCAATGGCTGGGTCTTCATCATCATCATACTGGTGTTACAGATGCAGCAGATTCATAAATTTTCCGGCTAACCGGCAAGATTCACCTTTATTTTGCCTTGAGTGCAACGGTGGATTCGTAGAGCAGATCGCTAATCCGACCCGGTTACCCGAATCCACACACCCGGACTCTAGACGGAGTCGTTTTCCGGCAGAGGCTGTCTACACAGTCGGAGACGAGCAACATAGCTCCACACCAAGCCCTATCCCGCCGGTGCTCCGGCGTGCGAGAAGGAACACCGTTGACCGCACTCCGTTTAACCCCGTCATCGTTCTCCGAGGACAAAATACACCGACGGTTGACTCCGGCCACGGTCAGGGGTTTGAGATGTATTACGACGACGGAGCTGGGTCGGGTTTGAGGCCGTTACCGGTGAGTATGTCGGACTTTTTATTGGGTTCTGGTTTTGATCGGTTGTTAGATCAATTAACTCAAATTGAAGCTAATGGGTTAGGTCGCATTGACCAAAATCCACCGGCGTCAAAGGCGGCCATCGAAGCACTTCCGACCATCGAAATTCAAGAAATTCATATATCAACAGAATTACACTGTGCTGTTTGCAAAGAAGCGTTCGAATTACAAACAGAAGCTAAGGAAATGCCTTGCAAGCATTTATACCATTCGGAGTGCATTCTTCCATGGTTAACTTCGCATAACTCGTGTCCGGTGTGCCGTCATGAGCTGCCGCCGGAAAATCAAGAACCGGGTATTAACAACGAAGAAGAAGGGGTGGGGTTAACGATATGGCGGCTGCCCGGTGGTGGTTTTGCGGTGGGGCGACGAGGGAGGGAGAGGGAGGTCCCGGTTGTTTTCACGGAAATGGATGGTGGGTTTAATATTAATGGAACTCCGGCGAGGGGTTCAATAGGAAGCGGTGGTGGTCAGGGTGGCGGAATACGGCGGGTTTTGGGTGGTATGTTTTCTTGTTTCGGTGGTGGAGGGAGGGGTTTGTCGTCTAGTTCAAGTACAAGTTCCGATGATGGTGCAAGTAATAGAAGTAGATTTATTCCGGCAATCTTTAGTAGCTCCTCACGGCGGCGGCGTACATCGTGGGCGTTTGATGTAAATAATCGACCTCAAATGTGGTGAATCGTAACAAGTGTATTGAATTTATGTTCAATGTAAATAACTAAAGTTAAAAGAAGAATGGAAAGTGCACAATTTTTTGGTATGGTTTTTACAATTTCACATTGTTGCAATATTTTCTTCGGTGATGCTTGTTATCTACATGAGAGAAAATGATCATTTGACATTGTTACGTTATTTTATGAAAGGGTTTTCTAACCGCATATAATGTGCAATTAATATCATAAAAAAAATTTCTTTTTATTTGAACTCAAAATCATATATAATCATATTTTAAAATGGTAAAAATTAAAATTTATTAATTTTATTCATGACATGTTTAAAAAATTTAGAATTCATTAAAATGGTAAAAATAAGAATTCATTAATTTCATAAAATAAAGTTTAAGCTATTTGCAGCCGTATGCAATTGCACTATTACTAGTACAACAAAATCGGTTACAGAATTAGACCATTTTAAAAACCTGTTAGCAACCAATTCGAGACTGTTTCATCTCCATTAGACTGGATATGTTCATAAACTACTGGACCAGGATCGGATCAGGGGGTGAACATGTCTAATAAAAACTGGGTTTTTATTAACCTAGCCGTTAACCGGGTTAAACACTAGATTTTGATGAAAATCGTTTTGAATCCTTCTCAACCGATTTCAGTCAGATACATGCCTTACTTCCCAAAGTCGATCATACCGAATCGGTTTCAGCCAAACTGGTTTTGACCAAGCTTGACTCAATCTAAAACGGTTTTGAAACTAATTTGATTTAGGGTTCAGTCGGATTTGTGGATCTCTACCTATTACATATCACACTCAGATTCTTCACTGAATATGGTCAATAAATCTGATTTAGATATTTATAATTATTCTCAAGGTACGAATTCTACATTTGACAATTTGTAGGAAAATGAATTTCCTCAATCATTTATTTCCTAGTGCCATGGTTATAAAGTTATGAGCGATTTTAATTTCGTAACTTTTATGATTTTGTTTTGAAGACCACTTAATTATAACCATGAATGCAACTGATGATTTAGTTATAGCTAGTTTAATATCACGTCAGTTGACATTCCAATCAATACATTTCTGCCAACAATATACATCGACTTCAGGACCTGCACATTATATAATACGCAATCAATACATTTCTGCCAACAATATACATCGACTTCAGGACCTGCACATTATATAATACGCAGCACACCTACAAAATATTCGCTTTTATTCAAATGACATCATACCTTTTGTCTCCTCTTCCATCACCGAACTGTAGCTTCCAGCAAAAGATTGCAACCAAAATCAAATTTTGCCTTGTCATCCGTGTTAGTTGACCGAAGCCATTGGCAGTGTCTAAGAAAGTATGTGGTCATGAACCATTTAATGACGACCTTGTAATAAGGGCTTCTGAATGACTTCATAAATATCATATGTTCGATCCCTTACTATATACTATGTATTTACTATGTATTTACTAGATGATCAGGGTTGTTTGAAAACAAATCGTGTACGTAACTAAAAAACTCTGGAAAAAAGAACACCCCTTTCATCTTGGTTAATTGGACCAGTATTAATTGGGCCTTTTTCACGAAACATATTAGGCCCATCTTATAGTTATGGACTAAATAGCGGATTTCTTGACATTATTGTACTTCTGCATTCAATTATTTTTAACGCTTTTGCTAATAACAACTTTGACGATAGTTGGGGGAAAATATTCCAATTTAATTTTCACTTCTATTCTTTTGGAATTTTATTCAAAGACTCATTAGTTACCATTGGAAAGCCGATTCATAGCGATAGTTGGGGGAAAATATTCCAATTTAATTTTCACTTCTATTCTTTTGGAATTTTATTCAAAGACTCATTAGTTACCATTGGAAAGCCGATTCATAGATTTCGTCTAAAGCATCAAAGTGTTCCCACAATAAATTAATATGACTTATTAGTTTTTTTTATTAGTTAGTATTTAGAGATGATGGATCCACCTGAGTTGAAGAATATATTTTATGATGCAAATTATTAGTGTAATGCATCCATGTACTTTATCATAAGTTTTCTTCAATTATTACCAAACACAAAACAATTTTTGAAAGAATAAATTATTTATACTAGTTATAAGACCTCAATGACCGAACTTAGTATCTAAGAAATACATTTCATTTGCATGTAGTCAATTGTTTAGCTAAAACTTCATAAATAACATGAATTATAGTATATATATATATTCTCGTGACATCAAACACGTATATTCCGACATATATAATTGCCAACTTTTTATACACTGCTTTTTATACACTACTTTATATAATTCCGACATATATGAATTCATCTGTCGAAGTGTTGTCCTAATTATTAGGCTAAATATACTTCATCGTCCGTCGAAGTGTTGTCTTAATTTAATTATACATTTTGTTATATATTAAATATTATGATATTATGATTCTGGTCAGTTTGAGGTTACAGATTTTGGGAATGTCTTTGGTGTTGTTCTTCGATTCGCGCGTCTTGTACATGTGTTATTTTGTTGTGCTTAATTCTAGAGGGTTGTTTTTTTATTTGGTTGATTTCTAAATATAGATCAAATGAAATCAAAGTTCTCTAAAAAAGTCTTGTATTCTTAATTCTTCATAAAATAGACCGTGCGACTAAAATCCTCGTGCTACTCCACTAGAACGCCACCATATGTCCAAGTTAGTACTTCTCAACCTTTTTACTACTGCTCGTTAATACTGTCCAACCTTGTTACTACTGTTCGTTAGTACTGCTCAACACTTAGTGCTGCTCCAGTTAGTGTTGGTCACCACTTAGTGCTGCTCTATGGAGTCGCCCAGTCACACGGGTATTTTGAGAAGATTGAAGTGTATTAGTCTTATATGAGAATTGAATTACCAGTCACACAGTCTAAATTATTAGTTATTTCTTTTTATTTAGTTTATTACATGTAGGGGTGGCAATTTCTGACCTGACACGAAACCCGACCTGAAACCGACACGAAAATAAAAAGGTTTGGGTTGAGGTAAAAATTAATTGGGTCAGTCTCGGGTTGAGTCAGCTGACCAGTTTATTAAACATGTTAGGTTCGGGTCAATGATAATTTAAATGGGTCGATCCGCCAACCCGTTTAATTATTATCATATATTTATAAAAAATATATTTATACTTAATTTATAGTTTACTAGTGAAAACATAATTAATAGTTAGATAAAAATAAAAAATGTTACTTAGTAATTTGGTGTTTAGTATTTTGTTATGAATTTGTGTAATAACAACAACATTTTGACATGTTTGACCCGTTTAACTTGTTTGACCTGGTAACCTGTTAAACCCGTTTTATTAAATGGGTTATATGGGTTAGATTTGGGTTGATATTAAACAGGTTAGGATTGAGATATCTAACCCGTTTATATAAACAGATCGGTTTCGGGTTGAACGTTTGACCCACGAACCCGCGAACCTGAACCCGACCTGAATTGCCATCCCTAATTACATGTACCCGAAGAGACGAACAAAAACACATAAGTTTAAATGACATAAAATTACAGCACTACTTTTTTTTTTCTTTCACTACAAAGAAAACGTACACCTTTATATCAAACTTTTTACCTTCTTTTATTTCTGAAAGAATTTAATTTACATATTTTATTACATGTACCGTGAGCTGAGCATATACATAATCATACATACACGTACGCGTACACATATAAGTACAAGTAACATCTTCCCTGCAGATTATATAGAGAATATAAAAATATTGGAGGAAGTTAATTACTGAATTGAGCTTAAAATATATTTTACAACATAAAGTTCAAATTCAAAACAAACGTACGTGTGCCCAGCAATAAGCAATTAATCTGATTCAAATCACAATTCCAAACCACCTATGAACGAATCATTTTCTAAAGAGAGACAATGAAATCAAAATATATCACTCTTTCTTACAAATGTAAGAGTCAAACTGTCATGCTTCAAAGGTCCAAATGTGCTTCTTTTCTTTCTTTTTCTTTTTTTTTTTCTTTCGAGATAATTTTAGAAAACATAAAGGCAACATCCGTTGTAAATTTCTAACCCAGGGCTACATCAATGGCATATGCTAACGCGTTTTGCAGGTTTTGGACAACAGAGCGTTATTATATGTGTAAATGGGTGAAAGTATATGTAATATACGGAATTATATACAGCTGTAAAAGTAACTGGCTTCCGTAACGGGTTTATTATTAAATAATGTACAAATTAAGCTTCCTTATGCTATTTTTCGATCATAAATTTGATCGAAGTTAGTTGCAGATCGATGTGCATTTTTAATCATAAACTGACGAAGACAAATATTTTTTATACTTTTTGTTAACACGTTTTTGGTACTTTGGTCCACTGATTTCATATATACAATCAATTTTTTGATATTTAATAATAAAACATGTATACATTATATAAATATACATACCTCAAGTCCTCAACATATACATACAGTCAAACTAGTACTTACATCAAGTCAAAGGAATCAGTAATATAATGACAATAAAAATGATGTAATGATTTAAATTAGACCTAATGGCATCACTTCATTCACATAGCAAAATCCAAGAACTCAAAGTGGACCATCATGTAAAAAAGAGCATCCCATGATTTCAAGTTGTACAGTACAACTGGCTAATTCACTCAAGATCACCTCAAGTACAGACACACTCATCGATCCGCCAGGTGATATTTGTATTTCTTTTGTACTGCTGGAGCACCTGAAAGATTTCTTCAAACAAGCCATTAATTACAATATAAATTTAATGAAAAAGGTAAGGACAAAACTGACATTTCCAACACATCACACACCACCTTATTATTAGCAAAACCCTAACACCATAAACAAGACTTGGCTCAAAAAGCATCAAAGAATATACAAAAACCTGCAAGAAAAGAAAACCATAAAAGGTATTTTAAAAGAATATTTTAAGATAAATCTACACTCGCCACTTACCAGACTCCAGTTGGTAGAAAATAAGCCTGCAATTGCCGCTGCAGCATCATCAAGATTCTCAAATCATCAAAAGATCCCTTGAATCATTATCTTTTTTGGTACTTGTTAAGTACAAAAATAAGAAAGACTCATGAAACCCTAAAGATGAAGTCTTTTTGTGAATCTTGATGATGCTCCATCAGCAAGAACTGACTGTTGTGTTTTACTTTAGATCTGGTATCATTTATCAATAAAGAATGTGAGGGATTCAGGGAAACCCTAAATAAAAGTGAAAAGGTTTAACTCAACCATTCTATATACAAGAGGCTAGAGATGATGGGTTTAGTTGATAGCACAAGAAACTGGAAAAGATTGGAAAGAAAGATCGATGATCAAATTAATTAGAACTTCAAAAAGAAAACTTTTAGGTAAAAAAGATGGGAAAAAGAAAGAGGGTTTTCTTCAAGAACCCATAGTTATGGAGTGTTTCTCTTCAAAGATCCATAGCTATGGAGCTAGGTTCTCTTCAAGAAACCATATCTAGTTAGGGTTTAGGGTTAGCTATTTATAGGAGGAGTTTGAGAGAGGTAGAAAGAAGGGATGGATATTAATTGTGTGTGTGTGTGTGAGAGAGAGAGAGAGAGAGAGAAGAACAGTTAGCAATCACAATCCAATGTACCAAAAATTACCCAAAGCTTGAATACTTACTGACACAGACCTACCCCCACAGATGTGAAGAGAATAATGGACTCTAAGAATGGAAAATAAATAGAAATCAAGATTTTCCCTTTGATCCAAGAAGGATATATATGATACGGACCTTGCGTTAAATACATGTATTTGTTCTACAAATACTTACTTGAAGTGTCAAAATAAGAGATTTCACAGAGAGCCATAACTTTCCCTTTAAATTACCAAGTGGTCAAGTCACAAGTGCACATAATATATTAAAAGTCCAGTTTTCATTGGGGAATGTCCCCTTTCAAATTTTTTTTTTTTGTTCCATTTTCATGTACTCCATTCATGTCTTTTGATTCTAAAACATAATTCATGGCTCATATTCTGCACATATACCTTACTTTAATTAAGTGTATAATTTAATCAATGTAAACTTTAATTTGTTGAATGTTGATCGAATCGATCCCATCCTCGTATTAAGATCCAAGTAACATGCAAAACAACGGGTCATACACATGAATAGATTCCATTTGTATATATTTAACAAAATCACATTATTAAACATAGTATCTTAATAAACACGAGTTTAAATCTATTTGTCTTGTTGCCTTCTTCATTAAGAAATTAAAATGCGAACCAATGAGTGTATGATGTGCACCAAGATCATCTCAAGAGTAATATCTGAAATCTTAAAGAAAAATGCACACGTATTGGGAGTTATTTTCTGAATGAGACAATTTTAAATTTCTGAACACCAAGTGCAAACACTCTTAACATGACGTGTCTCGGGTAGGGGTGACCAAAGGGTCAACCCGATCCGACCCGGCTCTTATCCGGTCGGGTCCGTCGGGTTTGAGGTAAAAAAACCTAACATGAAACCCGACCCGATAAGGATGCGGGTTTGTCGGGCTCGGGTTTGTCGGGCTCGGGTTTGTCGGGTTCGGGTTGGTCGGGTTTCGGGTTGGTCGGGTTACACTTAAGTTAGGAATTTTTGGTAAAAGTTACAGAAATTATTAATATATTGAATTTTGTGAGTTTTTATTTAATATTTGTAATTATTAAATTTTTATTGAATATTTTATCATATAATTTGCTAATTAATTGATTTAATAGAAAAAATAAAATACTTAAACTTTAATCGGGTCTAATCGGGTCAACCCGAACCCGACAAAGGCAAGAAATTCTAACCCAAAACCCGACCCAATAACGAATCAGGTTGGTCGGGTCGGGTTTAAAAAAATCCGAACATGGAACCCGAATAGACCCGACCCGATTAGCATAATCGGGTTCGGGTTTCTGGTCAACCCTTTGGATACCCCTAGTCTGGGGTATCACTTTATACACCGCTAGACTAAACATTCCTTGGCAAATAAGATAATTTGCAATCAAATTGGTCCTATGTGAAATTCTGAAGTGGGAGGATATTGCTTTTCCAAAACTCCGTTTTAGATGCCAAAAACACAATAAGCAATTAATCTGATTCAAATCAAACCACCTACGAACGTATCATTTTCTAAAGAAAAACAATGAAATCAAAATATATCACTCTTTCTTACAAATGTAAACTGTCATGGATTCAAAGGTCCACATGTGCTTTATGTTTTCTTTTCATTTTGAGATAATTTTAGAAAACAAAAAGGCATAAAGTCTACATCGGTTGTTACTTGCTAACCTATGGCTACAGCAACGCCATACGGTAACGCATTTTGCAAGTTTTTGGACAAAAGAGCGTTAATCATGTATTCATGTGTGTAAATGGGTGAAAGTATACGTAATACGCAATTATTTACAGCTGCGAAAGTGAGGCGTATGATAGAAATGGAAAATAAGTTCAAAGAATCAACAAATGAGAAGATCGAGTTGAGACGTCAACACGTCAAATTTATTTTACCAACAAGAAACTATTTTTTTTTTGAAACGGCAAATGAAATAACGAAAGCCTACTCGCAAACCCAGTCCCCAAAAGGATTTCCAAGAAAAATTCCTCATATGTGCCCGTGTGAGGTGTGAGTAAAATTACGTTAATGCAACGCTCCCAAAAAGATTCGAACTCACATCCTGCAGCCCACATGGGTATAAACCCAATGCCTCAACATTGGCAACTAGGGGTGAGCATAAAAACCGTCAAACCGAAACCAATCCGTTAAAACCGCCAAGACCGAACCGTTAAAACCGAAACCATTTCAAAACCGACGGTTCGGTTTTAAATTTTGAAAAAACCGATGGTTTCGGTTTGGTTTCGGTTTTTACCTAAAACCGCCCTATTAAGAATCCGCCCCACTAATATTTAATATTATATATATTTTTTATTTTTATATATTAAATATAAGTCAATCCATTTAAATATTTAAATGTCTAACTAGTGTAGAGTCCATTAACTTGTTATTCCAATTGACTTTTAGGATCTATAAACAATTAGGGTCCATTTAATATTATGATTATATGATACAAATTACGTGTAATTTTGGATTTTTTGGCGGAAAATGATATTAAATGTTTAAATATATTGTTAGACACTGAATTTAATCTTAAATATTAGATATTGTTGCTTAAAGTTTTACATAATGTTTAGAAAATAAGAATTATCGCATGAAATTATATATTAATGTTGAAAACCATGTGGTTCGGTTTTAAAACCAAAACCGAACCGTTTACGCCCAGAAACCGCTAAAACCGAAACCGATAGAAACCGAAACCATTGGGTTTGAAAATCCTAAAACCGAAATTAGCGGATTCGGTTCGGTTTGAACCTAAAATCGCCCCAAACCGCCCTATGCACACCCCTATTGGCAACCAACAAGAAACTATTGACAGGAAACAACATGAACAAGAAAAGGACATTAATTAAAAGAACAAATACTCAATAATTTGAGTATTTCATGCGGATATTACCGATTTTAATGTAGTATTTTTTTAGTGACATTTATGTTTAATTTTCTATGTAATGTTTAAGTTCAATGAAATGATATCTTTTATTTTGCAAATGAGATTTTATAATTTAATAATTTATAAATGTATGATAAAACAAAGGAAAAACTGACTTTATAAAAATATTAATGAAAAATAAACGATAACATGTAAATTAAAATAGAGTAGTTATTTATCGGTTGGATATTTGTCACAAAATAGTTTGGTTTGGTTGCTATAGTAATACCTAATGTGGCTAGTAAAGATGGTGTGGTGGCAATAGTATTAATTAGAGTAATTAAGGGGCCGGTCTAACAAATAGAAAACACTTGAAACCAAACTAAAGACGTTGCATTGGAAACTAGAAGCACGAGGGGGAGGTTTCATATAGAAACAAAGGGTAATATAGGGACTTGACGTCGATGGAACCTCTTCCCCTGAAAAAGCATAGTACAACAGTCTTCGTGTACACCTGCCACATATGTTATTATATTGGGTACTATGTTTTCTAAAAAAAACAAAGCTGTATATTTACAACTAGCTTGTAATTTTTTCCCCGCGTGATGCTGCGAAGATTTTCATATAATATCTAAAATATCAATCAGTTGATTTGGTGGTTCTAATCAGTTTTCAGTCCGATTTACATAGGAGTGACATCAATATATAAAATTTGTACATCTATAGATGAAGTAGCGATTTTCATATATTAATGACAACCTTAAAAGTTGTCTTTAATATCCATAAAATATTTATACATTTATAGATGTAGTAGTGATCGTAAAATTTAATGGTCGTCTTTACTTTAATTTTAGCTTTCTTAAACACTGCAATTATCATTTTCCTATAATTTTTTTTTTTTTTTGAACGGCAAATCTAATCTACTCCTAAATAACCACCTATGTCCACTATGGGACTTGAACCCTCAACCACTAGGTTGGAGAGAAACACCTTACCGTTAAGTCATTGACCCTTTGGTATTTTCCTATAATTTTATACGAAGTATGTAAATTTTAAGTTACGTTGGAAAGCATCGAAAACGTACACACAAGACATCTTTCTTTCACTCTTTCTCACCAACCCCAAACCTTTCATATGATATTTGATTCCCCCCACCTCGTACGGCACATTCTTATGCTATTAACTTTTTCTTGCAAAATACATACCTCCTCCAATTCAAAAAAAGTGATACATTTTTTATTTCATAGTTTTTTAGGCAAAAATTTATAATGAGGGTTAAATTAGATTAATTTGATGGTTAGTGGGGAATGGGTCTCACAATTTTTTATTAAAGTAAGGTTAATGGTGTTTAAAAGTAAAAATAAGGGTGAAAGAGTCATTTCACTTTATTAAAGTAGGTAGTTAGTGGGTGTGGGGTCCACTACTTTTTACCAAATAAGGAAAAAATACTGATGGCAGAACGGCCCACTCAGGTCTTTCACAATAAAGTGATAGACGGAACTGCCATGAAACGACTTATTAGTCGATTTATTGATCACTATGGAAAAGTTTGGGTAGAGCCGGGTCTAAGCGTTGGCTAGGTAAGCGCCCTGTAGTAAGTGATAAAGGAGGTAGGGGTGCAGAGACAGCCAGGAGGTTTGCCTAGACCTCATACAATAACTTTCCTAGCTCTACCGTATCTTTTCTTTTATTTCTTTGAAGACTTTTTAAAAAGTTTCTAGCAAAGCCAAAACAATTTAAGGGCTTCCAGAAAAAGCGGGAGCCTTGGGCATTGATTATCGGGCGGTAACCTAACCATCAAGAACAAGTATCCAAATTCCTTGTCGGGTAAGTTCCGACCCGCACGAAAGGCGTAACGATCAAGTGTATCACTTATTATGATACACCCAAATATAGAAAGTGTATCACTTATTTTGATACACCCAAATATGAAAAGTGTATCACTTATTTTGAATCAAAGGAAGTATTAGCAATTTTGTATTAATAATAAGTAAAATTTTTATGGAAGGTAGTGGTGATTCGTCAATTATTGCAACATCAGTCCATTAAATCTGTTCATTAAACTAGACATACTTGGTGTATGTGATTTGTTACACTAGTGTCCCTACCGTTAAATTGGGTTGTAAATTTTGAATGACCAATTTATTATATTTTTGTAATAAACGAAGATAAATAACTATGTATGTAATAAGTGGCGAACTATAAGTACCATTCGTGAAATTTACTCTATTGACTATTTTTCTTTTATTAATATTTTTATCCATATTTCCCCTATCACTTCATTTTCTAAAGCTCATTTTTATTATCAGGTGCTATGCATATGTCCTGATATTATAACAATAGAGTTGCGTTTAAAGAGGTCCATAATTTTTACAAAGTCTCGAGGAACAAATCTCAACTATTGATCAATATGATATAATGGTCAAGATTAATCACATGTTTTATACATGGGGGATATTTTGGCCATTTTGAAAATTTTCTTTTGGTCATTATAACAATGGTCAAGATTAATCCATATTTTTATTTTATTTTATTTTATTTTTTATTTTAAAATTTTAGATTTTTTTTATTTTTTTATTTTTAATTAAGGGGTATTTTGGTCATTTTGATAAAAATATTTTTTTTATTTTTATTTTTTATTTTTTATTTTAAAATTTTTATTTTTTTTTAAATTATTTTAAAAAAAAATTTATTTATTTATTATTATTTTTTTAAAAATTATTAATTTTTCATTAATAACACATAATGTGATTGCATTGTGAATCACATGTGATTGCATTCTGAATCATGATTTAACTAAAACATGATTTTACACTAAAATCACATGTGGTTTTACACTAAAATCACACGTGATTAAGTTATACACGTAATTATCAAATAAATATTATTTTTTAATAAAAAAAGTAATAAAAAAATAAAAAATAAAAAATAAAAAATAAAAAAAATCGAAATTTTTTTAAGTGTCAAATGACCAAAATACCCCTTCATAATAAAAAATAAAAAAATAAAATAAAAAAATAAAAAAATAAAATTTTAAAATAAAAAAATATTTTTATTTTTAAAAAAATGACCAAAATACCCCTTAATATATAAAATATGTGATTAATCTTGACCATTAGATCCTATTGATCAATGATTGAGATTTGTTCCTTGGGACTTCCTAAAGATGATGAACCTCCTTGAACGTTTCTCTATAACAATATCATTTAACAAACTTTGAAGGGAGGAACCTTTCGTGTGCGAAAGTGATGAGATCAGGAACCATTCATGTAATAAATAAAAGAGTTTTGATAATGATAGTCTTTAGGGCTGTTAATAGACATGCATCAAAATTTTGTACTTCAATCCTTAACTAACTCTCGGATTTTAGGAATTACCACACCCTTTGAATTGATGTACAACTCTTTATGCCTTAAAGACAACCCTAAGGGCTGTCATTATCCAAATCCTAAATAAAAATATATGTAAACTAAATTCGTAAATTTTTCGGCAAACTATTTTTGTAATTTACCCCTTTGTTTTCCAAGTTACTAAAAATCGTAGGTTCCACCACGTTTTTCTTATTTTATTAGTGTCGGATAATATTTTATTTTTTTTAAAATATCGTTTTAGCATTATTTTCATTAATTGAATTTTGTACTTAAGGACGTAGGAGTTTTTATGCTTAAAGAAAGCCGAATATTTATACTCATTGTTATTATGACGCCTTATTAAATTGAGAAAATTTATTCAATCCATATATAGTTTGTCAAAAGCCACATGAGATGGTCCCGGTTGTTACACAAAAGTTGGCATACTCATGTGGAGTTAGTTGTTCATGATGAACATAATGTCCTCAGCTTCGGCTATCGTTGTCTTTTTTCGTGTGGTAGGGTAAAGTATCATTTGCTATAGTTTTTCCAAGACTTTTATGCGCTCATTAACAAGTTAATAGCAGGGTATATACACAATGCGCTGATAAATTTCCTGTGACTGTACTTGTCAACCACCAATTGGTGGGTGTTGGTGGCCGTAGTGAAGGTGGATGGTGGTTGATAGTAGTGTTGTAGTGGTGGTAGTTACAGATGGTGGGTGATAGTGGTGGTGGTGATATTAATTTCAATTTTTTAAGGTTTAAATGATTGATGAAGATAATTTTGTGTCGAGGAAAGTATGGTCTAGTAGATAAGCTGGTTAGGATATTGTGTTAATAACGCAGATGTTACAAATTCAATTTTTGCACGGTGCATATTTTTGATAAAAACAACTATTTCCTGAAATATCAAATGTGTTGGTTGAAAATTAAATCTTACTAATTTAGGAACTCCAAAATGCATTAGATATACTACTATAAAGATAAAGATTAAACAAGTGATTAGTTTGACGAATACAGTGTTTAGTTTGAAACACAATCTAATATTAAGATTCATAAACAAGTGATTAAAAATTTAGAGATGTGTTCAAGATAATCCTTAATTTTTTTGTAGTCCTAAAGGACATTTCTCAATCATTGATCAATAATAACTAAATGTCAAGATTAATCACATATTTTATACATGAAGGGGTATTTTGGTTATTTGACACTCACATAACAATGCAAATAACATATGAAATCATATGGTAAAATAGTATTGAAATGGTATAAAAAAAACGTTTGTTTATACATTAATTTTGTAGGTGGAGATATGCTTTTGCAAAATCACATTTTGATGCCTAAAAACAGAGATAAGTGATTTTAATTTTACCAAACACTAAATCTGGATTTTGTGCGATCTGAAAACACGTTAATCAAATAATCCGATGGAAAACACAACCCCAAACACCCTCTAAATGACTAAATACCTAACTGTTTCTTGAAAATCTTGTGAGATATTTCAACACCTGTTTTCATATGATCTAAATTAGATTTTATGCTTTATTGTCAGCAAAGATTTGTATTTATTGACGGATAAAGATGTGGTCATGAAACAAAGTATTGAAGTAAAGTTAAAATAAAGCTAAAAGACAATTATTAGACATGATAGTTGAAGGAGGCCCTTTGTGCTCTAAGGTACCATGATTCAAATTTTATTGGGTAAAATGTTAGCAAATGAACCAAAACCATATTTTAATTTGTATATGTGGAGTGATTGGTTGTAATTAGGTGGCCGCTTGTGTGCTCGAGAAACTAACCTGAATTGTTTGTTCGCCGATCCCCGATAATGCTTGCCCCGTTTAACTCGTATTTTGAGTTTATCGGTTCAGATTTTTCCATCCCTATGAGTGGTTGGTTTGTCCAAGCCTTGTCTCTTTTGAGTCTTTAAGGGTGTTTGAAAAAGCTTATTTAGAGGTACTTAGGACTTATAAATTTATATAAGCTTTAATAATCCCTTTTTAAAGGAATTATTTAATCTTATATAAGGCATAAGTTATTCTAAATAAGCTTTCTCAGACACCCCTTTGTATACGGTGCTGTGTTTGTTTGTGTTTTTATTAGTAATAAAGTAGTTTTATAAAAAAGAAAAAGAAAAGTATAATAAAACTTATGGAACGGGCCTAAAATAATGGGTTGGGCTCGGTGAATACAAAATTTATTTTTGTTTTGAGTTTTTAGCAATAAAGAAAAAGGCGTATACGCAATGGGCCTAGGATTCAAGGGGTGTTTGGGATTTTAGTTAGTGTCGCCTTACAATTGATAAACATGATATTTACGGATAAATAGATGAAACAAATATATCGTTAATAAGAATGTAACAACTGATTACGCAAAAGCAGTTCCTCTTAACTCAATCATCAACGAACAATTAAACCTTAACCAAAAAAAATATTCGAGGAAGGGCTTAGATGTCAATGCATTCCTCCAAACACTAACTTTTGCCATTCAAAAAATAAGATATAAAAGAAACAAAATGCAGGGGTCATGGAATCAAACCTGATCTAGGACTTCAACGTCATTCAACAAATGTATAATGGGTTTCTAAAATATTACATTATTACATTGATAAATAAATAGTAACATTTTAACTGTATTCTAACAAACTACAAACCTGTTTAAATCCCCCACGTTTTTCCATCATCTATGTGCTGAAACCAGGATGTTTCATTTGTCAAAAGACTCAACAACCCCAGACTTCTTGCTTGTTAACCTGTGACAAACACAAAAACTAAATTATTTTTTTTTGTAATTCGTGGTTTTTAACACGGTTTGAACTAAAAAATAAATCAATAAGTAATCCAAGTACCTCATCTTATAGAATCATACAAATTCGCAATAACTTGCGAAAAATCATAAGCAAGCGATGATTTTGAGAAAAGAAACCCATTCAACAACCGGGTTTCCACAAAGATATTGCATAAATAATCCGCCCTTTCCACCCTTGCAACATCCAAAACCCATCTTCATCAATCATAAAATCTTTATGATACCCCAATCTCGCTCTATCCTTAGCCGTCTCCAAAACCTCCGGGTCAATCGCCACCTGGCGAAATCCAGCCCGTTGATTCCTCACCTGCCATTGCTTATACGTTTCGGGCCGTTCGATCCTCTCACCACCTTCACAAGCAATCACATTCATCGCTTCCCGACCCCAAATCGTTTTCTCAACCAACATTCTCTCTTCCGTCTCACGGGCCAAAGTGGCATCAAGCATATCAAACAAAGAAGAAAAGAAAAACAAAGCTTCCCTAAACCTAGTCACAAAAAACGGTGCGTTATACGACCCGTTCACAATCCCGTGAATAAAAATATCCGGATTCATTTCCTTAATAAGTTTTAAAACTTTATTTCTCGGGCTATCCACAATCACGGTCTCATCGAGTAAGTTTCTAAACCGATAACCACAATTCACAACCAAAGTTTCATCATCATCATGTTCAAGTTCAAGATCCTCCATTCTAATCGTTTCCCATTTTTGTGCAATTGCTTTAAACTTGAACCGAACACCGAAAGTGTCAGCATAATTAGCTAACCGGGCCCCGGTTTCCTCGACCCTCTGAGAGGGTCGAAAACCGGGGCACGGGAAGTCAATTCCCGTGATCCTAAGATCAGGCGGCCCGCCAGGCCTGGTTGACAGACGCTCTATTAAACAAGGCCATTGGAACCCGTAAAGAATTCCAAAATCTATGATATGGAGTTTTTTCTTGTTTTGTGCGGTTTGCATGATTGTTTTGTTTGAAACAAAATGCGATAGTTTAGTAAACGGGAAACAACCGAGGAATAAATGGTAAGCTTTTAATACATCAACTGCAGAAGTAGGTCTAGAAATGAGTGATTTGTAGATACCCGTACCCGCGCCCGCCATTCGGGCTTCTAGGCCCGCTGAAAAGTAATGGGCCAATCGTTGCATTCCGTCACCCGTTGGTGAAGAATGTTCGCGTATTCGTGTTAGTAAATCGGTTACTCCTATTTGATCGTTGGTTGAAACCGATTGTGCACATAAGCTCAAAAGTGTTCTTAAATCCACCACTTCCTTTTTACCGCTTTGTTTCTTCCCACGGGCCTTGGGTCGACCCGGTTTACTACTAGCCTCTTTTCGGATGAATTCACTTCGGGAAGGATGGTTTTTTGATCCACCGCGTAATAAAATGTCATCAAACATCTTAGATCTGACAGTTGGTTCGGTATAAACTGCTGATTGCTTTGAAATCCTTGCATGTTCAACAAGATCTTTAGAATGATGATTCTTTTTTCCTCTTGATTCTAAGATGTTGTTGTTATTATTAGAAAGAACCCTCGTTGCCTCAAGTTCATGAGCAGATCGACTATCACAAAACATATCAGTAAAGCTTAAAATACTCACTGGTGAATCCACAAATCCATCAACAGAAGGCTGAGATCTAGACTGTGATGAAATTGGAGATTCATTAACATCACAACTAATACTTGAAGTAGTGTTGGAACTGCTGCAAGAAGGTTCTTCCAACATCAGAACATCATAAAATGATTTTTCTGCAGCTTGAAGAGCTGCAGACTCTTGAAACATGCAGTTTTTTTCCTCTATATCTTCTTCCATAAGCATCTGGTTTATGTATTTAAGTACTAAATCGCTGAAATCCGAATCGTTATTAAGATCTCCTTCATCTTTCAAGCTAGATTCAGGGACATCGATGGAATTAGGGAAACTCGTGGGGGGTACGGAAATCGTATTCAATGATTCGTTGAGATTAATTGCGTTTAAGAAACGGTGATCTGATAGAAACGAAGCGTATTCCTTGCATTTCATTGCGTTTAAATTCAATAAACCACAATCTGCCTTCAATCGCCCATCCATCACCAGCTGTTTTCCACAGAACACATTTTTTTATTAAATGAATCATATAACATTTTAAATCTCCAGATTATTTGTGATTTTGTGTGTATACATGATCGAAAATCATTTGAAGCAATCGAATTTTATCATGGAGAAACTACAGATTTCAGTACGGTGAATTAGCTAACAGTAGAAGTAAATGAACAGATGCAGAATGAGTTTAATAATTTTTTAATTTTAATAAAAGTATGAACAAAGGGAATCAAACATGAAACTGATATGGAAGATCTGTAAATGAATTGTAAATTTCTCGATCAACGAGAATACATATAGATAGAATAAAAAGATAAAAAATGGTAATTTGGGTAAGATTTACCAGAGATAAGCCCTAGACGAGACCGTGAGAAAGTAAACGAGTGAAGAAAACGCGGATAAAAGCAACATAGGAAACTTTAAAAGTGTATATAACATGAGAAATGATATTTAGTAATATCATTTTATCCTAATCATAATTTTATCCGCTTGATAGAATAACACGTGTAATCCATATTATTTCTTAATTTTGTATCTTCATCTAATAATAGGTAAGTGGTATAATTAAATACCATTACTCATAAACAGTTAACCAAAATGTAGAATCACATACAATACATACACAAATATGTATCTATAAGCATCTGTCCAACTCCTCCAACGAGAACCTTGTCTAATGACTCAGAAATGTGGGTTCGTTTTAGTGGTAGGTCGTTTTCTAGAACTAAATAAGATGTTTATTTTTATGGTTATGTATCACTTCTATTATATATGATAATGTTACCATTTTCAATTTTATATATATTCCATGATTTCTATTGTAAAGTGTCCAATGAGATTAGATGAATTGTTTGGTAAACAAATGATCAGACAATGACATGTACTAGTCTCATGAGAATAGAGTTTATTTAATTTAGGTTTAGAGTGATAAGATGTATAGATTAATTATTTTATCTGTGAGTTAATAAACAGGAATCTTTATATAAAAAATGGTTAAATTACAGTTTTTGTCCCTGACCTATACCAAATTCGGGGTTTTTGTCCCTAAACTTTTTTCTTCCGTTTTTTTGTCCTTTAAGTTTTTAAAATTCTGTTTATTTGTCCTCCCGTCTATTTTTGGCCGTTAAGTGACGAAAAATGCAAGTCATGTGAGGGCATTTTGGTCCTTTTCACCATTCTTCATCTTCTTCATTGTTCACCACCGTCACACCACCACCCTTGCTTCCTCCTTACAGCCGCCATAACCACCGTCGCACCGCCATCATCACCACCCTTCTGGCTTCCTCCTTAAACCAACCCCTAATCAAACCCAAACCCAAACCATTGCAGAAATCGAACACCATCTTCTCCACCAGATTTAGGTTAGGGTTTGCAGAAATCGAACACCATCTTCTCCACCAGATTTAGGTTAGTGTTAGTCCCAAGACTAAGTAAATAAGATTTGATGATCGATAGCCAAGAAGAATAAATAACAGCTGAAGTATGTATCTAGCTGAAGCAAGTATATACAATAAACCTTCAGCTGAGTACGTACTTAGCTTTAGGATACAAGTCAAATCAGCAGCTATCAACGAGAGTTCATTCGAAGTCTATGACCAAAGGACAAAGACAAGAAGAAGACTATTCAGCTGATTGTGGAATCAGCTGATAGTATCTGCTGCAGATAAAGACTTAAATGAAATGTTCATTGACACCTTGAACATTTCCCTTTCCCGCTCAAAGAAGAAGAAAACGATGAAGATCTTCTATTTTGGAATAGAAGATAATGTCAGTACATTATCATCGTTTGTCCCTCAAGCATGTAAAGAGAAAGTCAACTATTTCTGTACTTATGTAGTACACCTTTCACTGTGCGTCAGAAAGGGTACCGGAAGTAGTTGACACAAAGTACACTTGGGACAATAACTTGTGCAAGAGCATTTAATGATCCATAGACAAGTCCACATCGACGAATAATATGTTTACACACACCTTTAGAAATCATAGCACAAGAACATTCTCTGAGAGTTAGTTATTTGTCTAAGTATTAACTCCTCCATAGTTATTACTTAGGCATTAATATCAGCTGTTAGTATCAGCTGATATAACTCTCAGCGTATACTCTTCTAGTTTGAGCGGTCTAAAGTGTCATTTCAAGTATAGAGTTTTAGTTAGTTTTGTACTATCTATTTCCGCAAACTTTGTACTGTATTAAGTTGTTTTAATAAACTCTTAATCATTGAAATCTTGTTGCTTACTTATCATATCTTCGTTACTCGGTCATAACGCAACACGTTTGTGTTGTTGGGATCCAACAACTGGTATCAGAGCAAGTGTCAAAATTGTTTTCCATCAATTTTGAGCATCTGTTATGGCTGAACCTACATCATCAGATCTTCCATCATCTGGAAAACCTCCCAAACTCACTCAAACCAACTACCCCATATGGAAAACCCGTATGTTGTCCCACATGGTTACCTATCACCCAAAACTTCAAGATAACATAACGATAGGAAAATATGTTCCCAAAACCCTCATTCCTGGTACTTCTGAAATACCAGAACACTATGTGGTGAAGTCTGAGGCTCAGTGGACAGACGCTGAAAAACGTCTTGTTCATCTTGAGAACAAGGGTCGAGATATGCTTTTTCAAGCAGTTGGTGATGAACTGTATCACAATATTCAGTTTTGTGACTCAGTTAAAAAGATGTGGGAACGGTTGGCTAAAGTTTATGAAGGCACATCTGTTGTGCGTGAACATAACAAAAACATGCTCATACATAATTATGAACTGTTTAAAGCCAAACCAAGTGAGACTATAGCTCAAACTTTCAATCGTTATAACATTCTATTAAACGAGCTGAAGTCTCATGGGGTTGATAAGGACGATATGTCCAAAATGTGTAAGTTTATGGCAGCCTTACCTTCTAAATGGGCTACCATCATAACTTGCATGAGTACATCTCCTACTCTGAAAGATTATACTATTTCATCTCTCTATGGTATGTTTTTAAGCCATGAGAGAACTGTACTCAACAAATTTCAACCTCCAAAGGACTCTAAAGTGAGTTCCGCTGGATCTTCGACTGCTCTTGTCTCCTTAAACAAGCCTAGCAGAATCGAATTTCCACCATCAGATGATGAGGCTGACTACACTTCGGCTGTTGGTTTGTTCAACATGCCGGAAGTCAGCATTGAAGAAGTCGATGAAGACGAAGACAACGATGCCCTTATATCTGAGTTGGCCTTACTTGTTAAAAATAGAAAATTCTTCAAAAACAAGTCTGGCTCCTCGGCTAGAGGCTCGAGTAGCAGATCTATCTCATCAGCTGTTTCTTCCAGACCCTCTGGAAGTACACCTGACATCTCTGAGATAACTTGCTACAACTGCAACAAGAAGGGACACTATGCTAACGACTGCAAGCAGAAGAAAGCTAGTTCATCATCTTCAAATGGTGAGTCCATTGAAGATAAATACAAAAAGCTACAAGCCTTCACTAAAAAGATTCTAGAAGAAAAGAAGGCACTTGAAGGAAAAGCTGCTGACAAGGGTCTCGTAGCTGAAACTCATGATTGGGCTGACTCTGGTGACAGCTCATCTGATGACGATGAACAAATGGCCACAATGTGTTTGATGGCTCGTGCTGATGATGATGAAATCATTACAGCTGATGATGCTAGCTCCTATAAATGGGTCAACATTGTTCATAAAAAGGTAACCTCTCTAATCTCCGCTGAGGCTACTAAAGCTAAAGATATTGTTGATTCCATTATTTGTGACTTGCACTTTATTGATCAGCTGAAAGGTGAATGTTTGGATAAACATAGTGCTATTCTACGTGAAAATGCATTTTTAAAAGAACGTTTAATTGACCACAAAACTTTAAAAGAAGAACTTTCTGAAACAAAATTTATTAACTCAGTTCTTCAACATGATCTAAGTGAAAAAGTTAAAGTACTTGAAGCAATTAAAAAGATTTGTGAATCATGGTCTCGTTCATCAAAACGTGTGAGTGAATGTGTTGACTCACAAATCCCTAGTCAAGTACAAGCTGTACTAGGAGGAGATTTCCTTGCTGCAGCCGCTGTACCTGACAACAATACAGATGATCTGTACTACTCGTCGGCTGATGCTTCTGTGCCAGCTGAAGAGTTGGTTTTTGGTTCCTTTGTAAGGTCTACCAAAACCTATGCTACCGAGATGTCCTCAGAAAACCCTTCTGAAGCTACTGGTGAAGAGTCATCGACTGACTCCTCTGCCATGATAGTCAGGACACCTACTGTAGTAATTGTTGAACCAAGGAAATCTATCTTGGGTTCAGCACCTGCTGCCTCATCTGCTAAATCTCAGCAGAAGACTAGAAGGACAGCAGGAAAGAAAACTGTTCTTACACCCTCCAAGGGTGAGCCAGTTGGAGTTCGTACTTGAGCTGCAAAGAACAAAGGTAAGAGTATTCCTAAGAATACTCCAAGTCCTTCTTCAGCCGTGTCTGTCAGACGGCTGAAAGGAAAGGTCAGCAAGCTGACATCACTCGTTCAAACTCTGACTATCTCTGATAATCAGAAAATGAAGGGTATTTTGGGTCCAGTTCCCAATCCTTTTGCCTCGCCCTCTACTCCACTGCAAAGAAACAGAAAATGCTATAAGTGTGGAGATCGTGGGCACATGGCAAGTGAGTGTGACAGCACATGCCTGAGACCTTCCCCGACTTCAGTATGTGAGCCTACTGAAAAGCCAACTTCTGTGAGTCCCAATGGGAAGTCACAAGGACCCACCGAAGTGTGGGTTCCCAAAAAGAACTAACTCTTTTATTTTATGTGCAGGGTGATGAAAGCAAACATGTCTGGTACTTAGACAGTGGTTGCTCAAGACACATGACTGGTTACAAATCCCTGCTGGAAGAGTTTGAAGTTTGTGATGGTCCCTCAGTAGTTTTTGGTGATAATGGTAGAGGCTCAACTGAAGGTTATGGAACCATTTCTAATGGATCCGTAAAAATCACAAGAGTTGGTTATGTAAATGGGCTGAAACATAATCTAATCAGCATTAGCCAACTTTGTGATGCAAAGTTCTCAGTGAACTTTAACGAATACAGAGGAACGGTGACGGATAAAAATGGAAAGGTAGTATTAGTTGCTCCTAGAACCAAGAATGTCTATACACTTGACATGAATCCTCAAAATCAAGAAGTCTGTCTATTCTCTCATTCTACTGAAGAGCTGAATTGGTTGTGGCATAAGAGGCTATCTCACCTTAACTTCAAAAATATATCGAAGCTGGCTCGAGGTCAGCTGGTGAATGGTCTGCCACAAATCAAATATGAAAAGGATAAGCTTTGTTCAGCCTGTGAACAAGGCAAGCAACATAAAAGCTCCTTCAAATCAAAGCAATGTTTCTCCATCGATCGCTGCCTTCACATGCTCCATATGGACCTTTTTGGCCCTATGAGTACTGAAAGTCTAGGTGGAAAGAAATATACACTTGTTATCGTTGATGAATATTCACGATATACTTGGGTAATATTTCTTCGTCACAAAAGTGATGCAGCTGAAGAGATTATCAAGTTCATCAAAAGGATGGAACTTCTAAATGGGTCTAGAGTCAAGATGCTGAGATCAGACAATGGTACTTAATTCAGGAGCAAGACTTTAGAAGATTTCTGTTCAGATGTTGGGATCTCCCAAAACTTCTCAGCTGCAAGAACACGTCAACAAAATGGTGTTGCTGAAAGAAGGAACAGAACCCTAATAGAAGCTGCAAGAACAATGCTTGCTGAGTCAAACATGCCTAAGCAATCTTGGGCAGAAGCTGTTAACACAGCCTGTTTTACTCAGAATAGGTCTCTCTATGTGAAGAGACACAAGAAGACTTCTTATGAGATTTTTCGTCAGAGGAAACCATTCATAGGTTTCTTTCATGTGTTTGGCTGTGTGTGTTTTATATTAAACACGCGAGATCAGCTGAGTAAATTTGACTCTAAAGCTGATGAAGCCATTTTCTTGGGGTACTCCACTCTATCCAAAGCATATAGAGTTTTCAACAAAAGAAGACAAACACTGGAAGAGTCCATAAATGTTACTTTTGAAGAACACTCAAAAGCTATGAACCCCACCTCTGCAGACTCGTCTGATGCATTTCAGAGATCAGCTGAACCATCTCCTAATGATACAGCTGAAGCATTTTCTGATGCTTTATATCTCTTTGAGGTTCCCATAAATGAATCAGATGAGACGTTTCATGATGCTCCTACATATCTTGTAGATATCGCAGCTGTTCAACAAGTGACTCCAACAGCTAGAGCATCATCCAAGGCTACTTCTAAGCCACCTCTTCATACTTCAAGAAGATCTGTTCAAAATGAAGTAATTCATCCTGCTGAGCAGTCAGCCGCTCAACAAGGATCTAATTCTGCTGAATCTTCCTCTTCTACAGCAGCTCCTCAATCTAAGTGGACCTCAGAACATCCAATTGAGTTAATCATTGGAGATCCACAACAAGGAGTTGTTACAAGAAGTAAAGCATCATGCAATCTTTGCTTATGGTCTTGTTTTCTAGCAACTGAAGAACCGAAAAATATTAAAGCTGCTTTAGAAGACTCAAGCTGGATTCAAGCGATGCAGGAAGAACTTAACCAATTCGAGGTCAACAAAGTATGCGGGGCACCAGCTGGAAAGACTATAATTGGTACTAAATGGGTATTTAGGAATAAAATGGATGAAGAAGGTGTGGTTATTCGCAACAAAGCTAGACTGGTTGCACAAGGATACAGACAGGAGGAAGGAATCGATTTTGATGAAACATTTGCTCCAGTGGCTAGGCTTGAGGCAATCAGAATATTTCTAGCCTACGCTGCTTACAAAAACTTCACAGTTTTTCAAATGGACGTGAAGAGTGCATTCCTGAACGAAAAGTTGTAAGAGGAGGTATACGTTAAGCAACCACCAGGGTCCGAGAATCCTAAATATTTAGACTATGTGTTTAAATTGGATAAAGCGCTGTATGGGTTAAAACAAGCTCCTCGTGCATGGTATGATACACTCTCCACGTTCCTCATAGCAAATGATTTCACCAGGGGAAAGATTGATAAAACCTCATTCATTCAAAAAATCAAAGGTGATATCATTCTTGTTCAAATTTATGTGGACGACATAATTTTTGGTGCTACTGATGAAAATGATGAGTGAATTAACTTATTTTCTTGGCTTACAAGTTAAGCAATCTAAAAATGGAATTTTTATAAATCAAGAAAAATACATCAAAGATCTTTTAACGAAATTTGATATGAATTCATCATCATCAATGAAAACACCAATGGCTCCTCCAAACAATCTAGATGCTGACATAACTGGTAAGTCAGTTGATGTCACATTCTATAGAGGAATCATTGGATCATTACTCTATCTCACCGCCAGCAGACCAGATATTATGTTTGCTACTTGCATGTGTGCTAGGTATCAAGCTGATCCTAGAGAATCTCACTTAATAGCTGCAAAAAGAATTTTGAGGTACCTTAAGGGTACTCCAAGCCTAGGTCTTTGGTATGCCAAAGACTCAGGGTTTGATCTAATTGACTATTCAGATTCAGACTTTGCAGGTTGCAAAATGGATAGAAAGAGCACCACTGGAGGATGTCAGCTGCTTGGTGGAAAGCTAGTCAGCTGGACAAGCAAGAAACAAAGTACTGTCTCTACCTCATCAGATGAAGCAGAATACGTTGCTGCTGGAAGCTGTTGTGCTCAAGTCCTTTGGATGAAGAATCAGCTTGTTGACTTCGATATGAACTTCTGCAAAGTTCCTATCTATTGTGATAACACGAGTGCTATTGCAATCAGCAACAACCCAATTCTTCATTCTAGAACCAAACATATCGACATAAGGTAACATTTTATTAGAGATCACATTGAACAAGGTGACGTGGAACTCCACTTCATTTCAACAGACCTTCAGCTGGCTGATCTATTCACTAAGCCTTTAGATGAAAAACGATTCAATTTTTTGATCAGCGAGCTAGGTATGTTGAATGCTTGAATCAACTGCTAAAGTACTATCAGCAGCAGATAAGATTCACCTTGTTACTTAGTACATTCAGCTGACTAAAACTGTTTAAATTTATCAGTCAGCCGAATAAAATCTCTTAAATGATAACTTATCATGTTTTATAAGTTAAAACGTTTGGTTTTCCTATAAAAATGCATCTTTTAACCCTATCCACACGTTCTCTGTGGCAAATATTTCCACTCGAGTGGAAATATTTGGCATTTATGATGGACAAGACACCCTGACACAGAAACGGCTCCACTACCCTGTCACAGAAACGGCTCCACTTTCTCACACTATGACATCCAACCACCTTTGCACGATAACCAACGTGTCTATAGTTGGTTTGTAACTATCCAATTATGACCCGGTTTGTATTCAAAATTTTACCCAATCCGACCCATAAATCTCCTATAAATACCCACCTCTCCTTTTCACTTTTATTCCATCTCTCCCGAAATTCTCTTCTTAAAAACCCTCTATTTTCTAACCTTTATCTTTCTTCCCTCTCTCCTAAATGACGAAGAAAGCTCATAAGGTTTCTCTTACTAGGGCTGCCATTGAGTTCTCTCAGAACTCAAATCTAGTAGCCAACATTTCCCCACCGGATGATCTTGTCGATATCTATCGACCGGTTGTGACGTTTGTGCGTCACTGCCCTATCCGTGGTGCTTTTACCAGATTCACCAAGAGTATCATCGAACTCTTGCGTGATTTTTGGATGACCGCCTCCGCCTCTGGAGACGACGTCACTGTGCAAGTAGGGAATCATCAAATCACCATTTCTCTTGATGATTTCCGAGTTGCTTGCGGATTCGATTATCTGCAACCTGGAGAAGAATATCAGCAGACTAAATCTGCTGATGAAGCTAAAGCGAGTCTAATCCGTATCACTGGATACAGATTAGAAAATGAAGAAGACAAGGTGCCGATCTTCAAAAAGTCTCAGCTGACGAGACCCTGGGCCTATTTCTTTACCCACATCATTCAGGGTATAGGCGGAAATTCCGGGTCTCTCAACCAGTGCAACTCCAGCATGCAAGTCTTTGCTGAAGCCCTAGTCACCGGTCAGCGAATCGACTATGGGAGACTGGTGTACGAGGAGGTCAAGTCCAAGCTGAAAAGCAAGGGAAATCATATTCCCTATCTTCGCTTTTTCACATTGTGCGTCGCACATGTGATGCTTGAAAAGGTGAAGATAGATTATGAGGACATCCCTGGGGAATCGGTGATGGTCCGTTCCATCTCCAACATCATCTTCCAGAAGAAGGATGATGAGAAGGCATTTCCCCTCACCTCGTACATGCTGAAGATCATAGATGATCGAGTCAGATCCAAAAGGGATCGAAAGAAGGGCAAAACATCGAAGAAATCTGCCCTACAAGAAGGTAAGTCCTTTCCTCATCTGGAGTGTTTTCCCTCAACTGGGCGTCCATCCTCAGCTGCTGATGGGAAAACCACCACCTCAACAGGGATCTCAATCCCTGAGAATGAGGATTCTGCTGATGCAGATGACTCTCCTCTGGTGGTGAAGAAGCGAGTTAAGCGACCCTCTAATCGCCCTCCTTCTTCTTCATTCTTTTTATCATCTTCTTCTGCCACCAGTACTTCTGTTTCCACTCTGCTGGAGGTAAGAAGGACTGCTACTATTGGTGCAGAAAAGATGATTGCAGATGCTGAACTAGAAACAGCTTCAGCATCTGGACTCAGCCGGGGTCCTAGAGAAGATCACTTACGATCAGAGGCTTCATCAGCTTCTGATCTTTGTTCTTCTCATTTTCAGATTGGCAGTGTTTATCAAGGAACTCCACCAATATTCGGAGTTCCTAGTCGAACACTCTCGGCTGTTTCCTCTTCCTTTCCTTTCATCCACTCTCTCTCTGTTGATTTCTCAACAAGTCAGCAGACTTCAAAACGGCAATCTCGTTCTTCAGGAGTTAGTGCCGGCTCCACCACTCTGCGTAGCTCCTCGACCGATTCATTATCTTTCGTTGTAACACGGGAACAAACTCCACAAGCAACCTCAGTCTCTCAACAGACTGTTGGTGAAGTTTTCGGCTCAACCCAAGCCACCCGAGAGTCAGCTGCACACACACCACCCCCAACTTCTTCATCACTCCCTGAGTCTTCAGCTGATGATAGATTGACTGAAAACCAAGTCAATCCTGAAGCTGACCCTTCTGTTTCCCACGACGTCACCGGATTAAACCAGCAGGTGATCAAGGAAACCACCACCGCCAATGAAGAGACAACTTTAGACCAAGTTGTTACTGAGGCATCCACCCAAGCTGCCAATGATCGCGAAAGTAATCGCCAACCGAGATGTGAGGCAGCCAACACACCACCCAGAGGAACTCTTCCTCCGGTCTCCATACCAGTATCGCCGGCTGGTGAGACCGAAGCTCCAGAGATTCAAACAGCTTTTCATCTAATGTTTGAGTCAACTGATGATCTTATTCAGTCTTACTACTCGTCATCTGACGGAGAACATTCTGAGCTTCAAACTGTTTTGACAACTGATGTCGGCACTTCTGTTATAACCCCAGAAGTTTCAGTTGGACCCAACTCACCCTCCAAAGTCCCTGAGCAACCCATAGGAGCCATTCCTCCTAACTCAGGAACACTCACTTCCACAGCTGAGGTTACCCCTCAAGCTGAAGACATGCCGGACCCCTACCCCCAAACCTTCCAAGTGTCCCATGCTGAATCCAGCAAAGCTGGAGGACGCATTCCCATCAAAGCAGCTGCTGCTCTGATGTCTAGAGTTGTAAAATCCCAGATTCGACCTGGGATGGCCAGACTGAGTCAGCAGATGGACACCCTTCGGAAGGATGTTCCAAAGAAGTTTTCCCAAACTGCTGAGAACCTCTCTTCCAGCATAGCTTCTCTGCATGCTGAGGTTCACTCTCAGACTCCTCATCTGGCACTTCTTTCTGATCAGATTCACATCAACACCAACAGGTTCATCTCTCTTAACGACTACGTGCGTCAAGCGTTGAACTCCCTTCGCGATTCTGACAGAGTCGATCAAGACCAACTTCTCTCCGAAGTTTGGGACAGCCTGGCTCTTGCCCAATCAAAGCAAGAGTCTCTGCTGACACTTACTCATAGCCACCTTTCTCAGGCTATTGAGGAATCAACTTCCGCTGTGTCCACCAGGTTGGACAAAATGGAGACTGAAGTCAGCTCGCTGACTTCCCAAGTCGCTGGTCTCCAAGGCACCCTTGACCTCATTTTTGCTAAGCTCAATGAGGGTGCCGCTGTTGTCCATCCTGCTTCAGCATCAGAGAGTACCCCTCTTCTTCGGGCACTCTCTGAGGGGGAGAAAGAGGCCACTTCAGCAGGTGAACAACAAGGTGAAAAAAATAGTTCACAACCTATAGTCACCTCTGCTGTTGGAGCCAGTACTGAAGACGTTCCAGTAGGTGATAACTCAAGAATTCCACCTATCACCTCTGCTGGAACACAAGAAGAAGAAGCTGTACCCTCAACTGGTTTTGTTAAAATCGTTGATTCCTTTAAATCAGTTGAGGGCCCACAAGTCCAAGTCCCGCAAATCTAAAACCCTCAGCCTATTATACAGGAGATCCCTTATCCTGCTGAGGGGGAGCCTACATCTGTTGCGGTTAAAAACTTCATCCTAAATGAAGTTGGAACCGCTACTGATCTTGATACAGCCATTGCCCTTCAAAGAAAAACTCATGAAGAGCTGCATCAAAGAGCTGAAGCCCAAAGAGCTGAGAACATTAGGCTGTTCAACAAAGTTCTTTATCAGCGTAGGCAAGAGGCAAAGATCACCAGCGTAAGGGCCCCCAGATTCGATCCCAGCTCTCCTGATGAAGTTGTAATAACAAGGGTTGGAGGAAATGTGGTCAATGAAAAGTTCCCTCTGAACAAGATCAGCTTCGTTCTCAACTACGATGAATGGAAAGAAGCTGAAGCAGCTGCCAGATCTGCAAAACCATCGCAGATTATAACAGATCTGGAAAACGAGATAAAATTCGCAATCTACTCTTTCAAGACTCTATGCGATGCAATCAGGAGACAAGCTCCTGAGTTGGTATATCGCATACCTCCTGAATTGAGTGAATCTCAAACAGCTGCTGTCGGAGGATCTGCTGGTGAAAGCTCCTCAGCAAGAGGGGAGAAACGTAAGTCCGTTCTCCTCGAGCCCCTTGCTGACTCCAGACCACTGGATATTGGGTCATCGATCATATTTGCAAAACGACCAAGACCCAATATCACAAAAGCCATCCCCACGGGAGTTAACTTCGTCCCTGGGCTGATCGTAAAAGAACCAATTTATGGCTTTTGCTATCTGGAGAAGAAGAAGGAGCAGTGCTTTCAGCAAGCATATGAGTTGGATCTATGTGATGTGGATCAACTTATGATCTATCACAAGCTGCTGAGTTCCTCCACTGAAGAGGGAAGAGAAATGAAGAAATTAATAACCTTAGCCTTCAACTCACTGTATCGCAATGTCGTTGGATAAGCTATATCCAAGGCATTGTAGTTTTTTTTTATTTTCCTTGTAATTTTAATTGCCTTATCAATAGAAAATCAAAGTTGTGTAATATACTTGTAAAAATTGTAAAAAAAGATAAACATATACAAAAGAACCCTAAGGGTCAAAGCACATAAGTATTCAGCTGACTTTATCAGCTGAATCATTATAGGGTTACACTTATACGGCTATTCGATTGCATCAAATAGGGGGAGATTGTTTGTCCCAAGACTAAGTAAATAAGATTTGATGATCGATAGCCAAGAAGAATAAATAACAGCTGAAGTATGTATCTCAGCTGAAGCAAGTATATACAATAAACCTTCAGTTGAGTACGTACTTAGCTTTAGGATACAAGTTAAATCAGCAGCTATCAACGAGAGTTCATTCGAAGTCTATGACCAAAGGACAAAGACAAGAAGAAGACTATTCAGCTGATTGTGGAATCAGCTGATAGTATCTGCTGCAGATAAAGACTTAAAGGAAATGTTCATTGACACCTTGAACATTTCCCTTTCCCGCTCAAAGAAGAAGAAAACGATGAAGATCTTCTATTTTGGAATAGAAGATAATGTCAGTACATTATCATCGTTTGTCCCTCAAGCATGTAAAGAGAAAGTCAACTATTTCTGTACTTATGTAGTACACCTTTCACTGTGCGTCAGAAAGGGTACCGGAAGTAGTTGACACAAAGTACACTTGGGACAATAACTTGTGCAAGAGCATTTAATGATCCATAGACAAGTCCACATCGACGAATAATATGTTTACACGTCGTCAAACTTGTGGACTAAGGAACATGGATCTTGGGCTATAAATACAGACGTAAATGCTTGCATTTACACACACCTTTAGAAATCATAGCACAAGAACATTCTCTGAGAGTTAGTTATTTGTCTAAGTATTAACTCCTCCATAGTTATTACTTAGGCATTAATATCAGCTGTTAGTATCAGCTAATATAACTCTCAGCGTATACTCTTCTAGTTTGAGCGGTCTAAAGTGTCATTTCAAGTATAGAGTTTTAGTTAGTTTTGTACTATCTATTTCCGCAAACTTTGTACTGTATTAAGTTGTTTTAATAAACTCTTAATCATTGAAATCTTGTTGCTTACTTATCATATCTTCGTTACTCGGTCATAACGCAACACGTTTGTGTTGTTGGGATCCAACAGTTAGGGTTTGCAGAAATCGAACACCATCTTCTCCACCAGAAATCAAACCATTGCAGAAATCGAATACCATCGCAGCTTCTCCATCCAGTCACAGTTTGCAGGTTAGGGTTTTTAGATCTCGACCACCATCTTCTCCACCAGAAAAATGATTTGCAGATTCTGATTCGTAACGATTTGCAAGATCTAAAAACGATTTAATTGCAAGTTCTGATTCATAAACGATTTGCAGAAATCGATTTGCAAGTTCCGATTTAGGGTTTGCAAGTTTCGATTTGCAAGTTATGATTCATAAAAACGATTTGCAAGTTCCGATTTAGGGTTTATGTTTGCAGAAATTGAACGAAAAAGGGGTTTGATTTGTTGAACGAAAAAGGGGTTTAATTTGTTGAAGAGGTTTGGTAATGAAGGTGTTCTTGAAGAAGATGGTTGGTAATGAAGGTGTTCTTGATGTTGTTGAAGGAGAGAGGAAGATGAACATAAAGTACAATTTTTGAAGCATAAGGTACAAGTAGTTTGCTTAAAAAGAGTTAAAATATGGGTAATTTAGGGGATTCACAAAAAAAATCGTCAGTTAACGGCAAAAAATAGACGGAAGGACAAATATGCAGAATTTGAAAAACATAAAGGACAAAAAAAGGGAAGAAAAAAGTTTAGGGACAAAAACCCCGAATCGGGTATAGGTCAGGGATAAAAAATCGTAATTTACCCTATAAAAAACTACTAATATATTATAATAGGATAAAGCATAAGAATATTAATATTCCATTGAAACATATACATGATCTAAGAGGAGTGCTAAAGGTGACAAAATCCGGCTACCGATGTTACGTGACTTCAGTTACATTCGTCAGTGGTAAGCTTCGGTTTAGCGACAGATTGACGCACGAATTCGGCAGGATATCTTACTCCTTTATAATGTGTTTAGGACTACTAAATATAGAAGTACTTAAACTTAAACTTATTTTTACTTTTAGTAACATCTTAAACACTGCAAAAATAAAAAAATTTTGCTTACATGATTCGAACACAAGACCTTTTGTGAGTACTGACTGTGTGTTAACCGGCTGATATAAATGACACTTTGTTTAATCCCAAGTAAACAGACAACATAACACTGCAAAACGTCGAAATTGTCCCCTGTTTTATTTCGGATACAATTTAATATGTATTCTAGAAGGTCTTACCACCTATCTTATTCAACACTTATTGAAGGTAACGTCTTAACTATTGCCGAAAAAACTCTACACTTTAGTTACGGGTACCCGTCGCCGCATTGTGCGGGTACCCTGCTAGTTTGAATAAAAGTGTGTATTTTGTATGTATATTCTATAATGTGTTGGGCCCAAAAATGTAAAGTGAATGTGATTTAGTGACATTATTGTATCAGTTGAGCATTTTTTATCCATCCAGAGTAATTTTAAATTAAAATACAATTATACCCCTCATTTATTATTTTGGTATTTTCCTTTTACAGTATTATCTTTTTTTTTCCTCTAGGTGTTCTTCTCCTTGACTTTTCAAGAATTATGGTTTGTGTTCTTTCACAACTAAAAAAGGATATAACTTCAGCACAAAAAGTAATCGAGCAAAACAAAATTTTAAAAATTGTAGAGTGCTACAGATTTATATACGATTTGTGTAGAAATCAAAAGAAATGTTAATTTGATAGAAATCCAATGGCAAACATTTACAGTAGAAGGCAAATACCAATCAATTATAAATTTATTCAATTTTAATACAGAAGAGTCTTAGAAGTAAACATAAGCAACAAACAAGTTCATCATCGACGTCGTCAGTTACTTCCGGTGTATCACCGTCGGATGCCGGAGAACCAGAGATTACGGAGAGTAAGAAAGAACCATTTTCAGCAGGAGGGATCTTGTGGCGGCGGCGGCGGTTGCTGTGGCGGAAGCAGAAGGGGTGCCGGACGGATGAAATCGAAGAGCAGAGGGGGTGCCGGAGGATTTATTACATTTATACAGAGTCTCAACTATTGGCAAATTTAAGCTTCGTGAATCCCGATTATACAAACTTCTTGAATCCCGATTACAAGCACACGGTAGCGGTGAAGGCCACCAGTGATGGTGGTGGCGTGGCCTGGTCTATAGGTGGTGGTTGTCATGTTGAATGAGATGAAGATTGCTTGTCTTGAAATTGGGTTTCTGGTTTGGGGATTTTGGCATTTGTAAAAATACACAAACCCTAATTCTTGAAAACTCAAGGAGAAGAAAAAAAAAGATATAAAATATAAATAATACTATAAAAGAAAATACCAAAATAAGAAATGAGGGGTATAATTGTCTTTTAATTTAAAATTATTTTGTATTGATAAAAAGTGCTCTATAAGATTCAGCTCCCTTTGTCGAGATAACAATTTGGGAGATATATATAAGCAAAGTGTCGAGATAACAATTTGGGAGATATATATAAGCAATCTCGTTTAATCTACAGAACATTAATAAACTAATTAACTAATTTACATTTTGCAACATGATAGGACACTGGCTAGGCCGCTCCTTTTTTTTCTTCTTCCTTCCCCTATCTTTGTTATTTTTGTTATTAATCTAACTATTTATTTTCAATTCTCAATAAATATAACTAACGAATTTGGCAGACATCAACCATATATAATATATGTTTCACAATTACTTTAATTTTGTTATTACCTTAATACAAGTTAAACTGTATATTCCATTTAAGTATTTCAACAAATATATATTTTATAGCATTTCCAATACAACCACAATATTTTAAGCTTGTTTGAATATCATTAAACAAAATTTTGGGTCCTACTAGTTAAAAAACAGAAACAATAATAAGTGATTAAAATGAAATGAAATACATTAGAAAATGTACAAATGGTATCATACTAGCAAATCTTACAGTTATGTTAGACTGCCATTATTTCCCAAATCCCAAATAATTTACATAAATAATTCACAAGTTACTCAAACAAATTACATCAACAACATTTAAACAAATCTATTTTCCTACATTTTTTCATCGTCAACATCATCATCATCTCTAAAACTTTACACTTGAGCCCCCAAAGTTTTGTCATTTTTCACATGCTGCTGCTTAGATTGGTTCTGAGACCAATAAGCATGTGCAGCCAGAACCCGGTCCAGCAGATCTTGTGGGACCGGTTCTCCCCTTCTTTGTTGTGGAGCAATACTTGCTGTGTGAACCAATGTTTTCCATTTATCCTGTTTATAAATTAATTTTTTTTTTTTTAGTTTTTTAGGTCTTTTTTGTAACAGAAATGGGTGGTGGATAAAATATAATAATTCCAAAGGTTGTGAACTTTTAAGAAAATGGTGCTACCTTACGCATATTGTATTAATTTAAGAAAGCCACCCAAGTATTCATTTTTTTTTTCATTTAGGCCACCTAACTATTAAAACAGTTCTATACGCCACTCAAGTATATATCAGTTTCATTTTTTGTGTATTGTACAGTTGAATATTATATAATTGTCAAAAAAACATGAAGAAAATTCTCGTCATTCAGCATGTTTTTGGCCACATTTGGTATAAATGAAACCAGATACATATTTGGGTGGCGTACAAATATAATTTATGTTATGTTTTATCTGACAAATCAAACAAATATAATTAAAAGAATTAGCTTAAAAGATAATAAATCATAGGAGGTTGAAAATCGCCCAAACTGCATTCATTTTCAATGCCTAAAATCTCCAAAATCATTTTATTCAAAAAATTGGATTATTATTGAAAAACAATATAACAAAATGTGGATTTGTTACCTTTAAGTCCACATAAGTCCTATGATCTGCATCATCAAAAGCACGCATTTTAACATCACGCCACCTGCAAAATTTACAAGAAAAAGTTACAATCAATGTTTTTACAATATAACATAAATATTACTCCTATTATTATTATTATTATTATTATTATTATTATTATAATATTATAAATTATAAGATTGAGACCTTCCAGCTCCTAGGGTTTCAACAGCTTCCACAAGTGCTTCAACTTCTGAAACTGAAAATGGTCTCCTTGTTCTCCTTTGTGAAAGTTCATATCTTTTTGTTGGTTTTTCATTCAGTGGGACCATTGAAAGTAACTCACCATCTAAAGGTGGAACAACCACAAGAGCTTTTGAATCTGCCACTTGTTCTTGTGTTGTTGTACCTTCTTCTTGGAAAATTGTATTTTCTTCATTCTTATCAACATGGTTGACCAAAGTAGTAACTTCAGGAGTAGGAGTAGGATCCAGTGATAAAACTGGATTGATAATAGGACAAGGAGACCTGGTAATTAATAAGAAAATAACATAACGTTAATTAAGAAGCACCAAAATAATAAAATCTTATTTTTTATCTTAATTTTAAAGTTTTTTACATAAATCTTGCATAAAGGTAACAACTTTGGTCTGATTTCTGTTTTTGGTAACCATATTTGTTTTCACAAAATTCTCAAAAATTCGATTTAAGCCTTTTAAGGTAATCTTTAACTTTGACCAAGTCAGAAAAAGTCAACATGGTCAAACTTACTGAAACGTCTCCAAAATTTTTATATTGAATTGGGTTTTTTATATTATTATCAAAGTTGGTTCCTTTATATGCAATAACCACTTATGAACATGAAAAAAAAAAAAAAACTATATAACTATTACCTAGATAGCAACAATGGGGTTTTTTTCTGAACCAAAGATGCAGCAGAAGCTTCCGGTAAACTAGGTTCCAACATAAACCCTAAATTTTCAAGATTACAATTCTGGGAAATCCCAGTTTGTTGCAATGTTCTGTTATCATCTCTAACTTTTTTCCCTTTAACAAGTACGCCTACATGTAATTTACCTTGTAAAATAGCAGTTACAGCCTCCATTACATGCCTCTGTTAGGACCAAAATAATAAAGAAATAATAAAAATCCAATCTTGAATATGAAAATATGTATAAAATAATTGTATTACCTTTAGTGAACCTACAGTTGCAGTTTCGGGTACCTCAACGTATAGTTCTGGTACTTTAAAGGACTTTATGCTAAACTTAACTGAATTTTTGGATATATTTTCATTATTTGAATCTTTGATATGATGGAATAATTTCCTTCTTTTTGGTGCAGCATTTGTTTGAATCCGTTCTCGCATGCATATATTTTTCCTTTTGTGGTAAAACGACATAACTCCACCACCTAATAAAATCATTGTATAAGAAAAAAACCAAATAAAATATAATACATTTATATATGGGTCGATATGGGTTGTGTTCTATCTCTAACGGGTAAAATAGAAAAGACAACTAAAAATAAACAAGTCAAATCGGTTGAACGGGTCAAAAGTCACCAAAAGTGTATTTTAAATTTTAATTGCATAAAGCCTCGTAAATCATTTTATTAAAAAAAAATTAGATTTTATTGAAATTAGTATAACTTCGTAATCATATATGACAATTATCGAATTAACTATTTATAAAAATGTAAAAATTTCGAACAAAAGTTTTTGTTTCAACCTGACCCAGCCCATTTCAACCCATTTTGACCCATACCCAACTCAAATCACATATTTAATTTACTAAAATTCTTCACTTACTAGTATTATTAGCGAGTTCATAATCTTTCATTTTTGGACCCGATTTCCAGTATCTAGAAGTCATCATCTTCCTCATTCTTCTATATCCAGCCCGTGATCTTGACCCAAACACCCTCCGTTTGGTTTTATGATTATTATACCTAAAATATTTTTCGTCATCATCTCTAATATTATTAATATTCACATTATTACCCCTATAAAAAGATATATTCCCAATTTGTTTCTCTGTCGGGTCAGCCCGTATTTCATCAAATTTCACATCAATTAAGTTTCCATGATTTGAAAACCCTAATTCGGGCTTACTAGGGGTGTCATTATACTCATTAACTACATTCTTGTCTTCAAAGCTTTCGATTCTTGAACTTTTATCCACTTTGATCACAAAATCAGATGTAACAATTGAATCATTCTCAGACTGTGGTAATTCGTTCGAATTAGGGTTTAGATTAGTGGGTTCGGGAACAAGTTCACTCTCCACGCCACTTTCTTGATCATGATGCTCTGACTTAATAGGTTTGACTTTGACTTCAAGTGGGTCATGGTTGACTTCTTTAGGAATGTTGGTACTAGAAGTAGAACTTTCACTTTCTTGCAGTAACTGGCCAGCTACAGCTGCTAATAACTCAAACGCGCAAATTCCGCTACTTTCTGATGATTTTTTGTGGAAATTCCTCTTCTAAAATAAATAAATATACAATGTGTTAGTAGAAATTGGAGAAAAAACAAAATTAATTATTAACTTAATAGTTAATACTCACCCTTAAGGATCTAGGAGCTTTAGGAACAACAGGGGCTAGTAAATCATGAAATCCTCCATAGTTTATTCTCCTTTTTAGCACCATATCTTAGGTATGCATGCCAACAACCAATCATCAACTGATTAAACCTGTTTTGTAATTAAAACCAAAAAAATGGGCTAAGAAACCAAATCATTTCATGAAATTATGTATAAAAAATTCCTATATGTATATAACCATCTCCAAAAAATTGTTTATAATCTCGACATTCAACATTGATTGGATAAGGAAACAACATATATACCTATGATATATATATTTAAACCAGAAAAAGAAGAAAAAAAACCCTTGTTTTTTTAGATGATATCTAATATAGAAGTATGAAAAATAAGTTACTTATTAAAGCCAGACATTAATGTGAAAAAAGGTCATCTGGCATCTGGAAGCCAACAAAAACATCAGGAAAATGGTGTTCTAATTTAACTTAGTAACCAACAAAAATTTCTTAAATTATCCTACATCTTAATTGTAATGCATCACTGAAAGAACAATTAATCTTCGAGGTGCTGATCTAGAATTAAACAGCAGAAATCGATTAGTAGATAATTTAGAAACTTGTTATCTCAGAAAGCTAGATCTCAATCCCATGATCTGAAATGAGATCAATAATGATAGATAAAATGTTAATTTTGATAAAAATGAGCCTTAGTCGCCATATATGAATCAATGTCTCAAAGTCAAACACTGTCAACAGAAAATGCAGACAAGGAAAAAGAAAGTTTAAATAACTCAAAAAACATGCAAAATCAATTTAATATCTCAAAAAAGGCTGCCCACGGATAATATATCCGTAAAAATTCATAACTGTACTGAATTAAATATAAATGATTTCACAATAATTAGATCGTAAAAATTGTTAATTGCAATTAGCAAGATTGAGTCGCTTATAGACTTAAAATTCAACGCGATCAGGCTAAAAAAACTGCAAACTATACGAATCCGATCCGATCTCCTGTTTAGCTTAAACCTCACGAAGATCGGAGCAAATTTCGGCCAAAAAAACCTCAAATTACACCTATTTAACAGCGATTTGAATCGAAAACAAAGGAAACAAAATCAGAAACAAGATTGAGCGATATATAAGAGAGATCAGGGTCAAATTACCTGTCCGATGAGAAATTGATGGATCCGAAAAACTCGTCTGTATTACGTAACCGCACAATTCGATTTCGATAATTACCACGACTTTATGAAAGCGATGAGAACAACCTGAATTAACTATGAAGAAATTATTGCAGAAATTATTGAGAATTAAACCCAAGAACTGTAGATGTTGGATTTGGAATGAGATGGAGTGCTTTAAACCCCTCTTATATATTTAGGAGATGTGGTTTTGTAGTCATTCACCATAGATTCCGATGATGGGATCATGTGTATGTGTTAGTTAGAGGGGTAAAAAGGTAAATTCCGTGGTAGATGGAAGTATATTTCAGATTCTACACCATGATGCTACAAAATTAAATGATACATTTTTTTTTCTTCACAAGATGTTGATAATTAGATCATCAATTTTAGTTTTGATGGAAAAACTTCTTCACAATCCAAATTAAAGTTTTTAAATTATTGATTTTTTATACATTTGAGTTAATGCAGGGTCTTTATGACTATGTAGAAAAGCTAAAAAGTTAAAAATGTAAATTAATTTATAATTTTTCATTATAATAGTACGCAAATTTTCATAATGTTAACATTATGGATTATTTTATTATAATTAATTAACCTTCCATTTTTTATATTATGACTTTACGCATATAATTTTTTGGTGGTTTTATATATTTATTATAACTTTTTGTTTTATATAAAACTAGTTTATGACCCGTGAAAAATCACGGATTGTCATTAAGTTTATTCGTTTATAATATTTATTGTCAAACAACAATTTATCATTAATTACATGAATATTACCTGTAGAATAAGAAAACATATAATGCTTTTAAACGCAAAATAAATTCATTATTTTTTCAAATTATATTAACATTATAAAATTTAAGATTACGCGAAAATAAAATGATAAATTCATTGATCCTTACGAATTGTATTTTGACTACTACTTAAGTCAAATACAATACTGTTTATAATGAATCATGTTAAGACTACTAATAAAATCTTATTTATGCACTAATCCAAAAAATAAAAAATATTAAATTGGATTTTGACTACTACTCAAGTCTAACACAGTACTATTTATAGTGAATCATGTTACTACTACTAATAAATTATTAATTTTATGCACTAAACAAAAAAAACCCTCAAATGCTTGTAGCCAAATAGTATTGGTGTAAGGTGTTGCCCATGACCTATAGATATCCTTCAAAAAAGAAATTCTGTTTTGACTACTACTCAAGTGAAATATAATTCTTTATTTATAATTAATCATGTTAATACTACTTTAGAAGTTTTAGATTTATGCACTTATTTAAAAAAATCAAAAAAGTTACAAAACACAGAAAAATAGAGATTATAGTTTTGACTATTACTTAGCTCAAACACAGTTCTCTATTTATAGTAAAATCATGTTAAGACTACTAATAAAGTATCACTAATCTAACAATTCATAAACATTTGAGAATTGTGTTTTGACTACTACTTAAGTCAAACACAATTCTCTATTTATAGCAAATCATGTTAACACTACTAAACTAATCCAAAAATGGAATAAAAATATTAAATTGTATTTTGACTACTACTAAAGTCAAAAACAATACTATTTACTATAAAGTATAAAATTCATACACTAATAGAAAAAATTATAAAGAGAAAAAAGAAAAATAGATAATTGTGTTTTAACTACAACTCAAATCATATTTGAAATAGTGGGGAATTTCTCGAGTTGACTATTAATTATCTATTTATAGTGAATCGTGTTAAGACTACTAATAAAGTCTTATTTATGAACTAATCCACAAAAAAAAAATCAATTTAGTCTTCTAGACGAAGGGTTGTGTTTCTGTAAGAAAACTCTGTACTTCTAGCCACTTTGGATTGCATGTTATAATTATAAAAAGATCAGGATATAAATCAGCTAATAGCCATGATATCTAACTAATTTTGTCTCATATGAATTGAAAGCATTGGCCCTAATTAAAAAAGCATTAAATTAAAAAACAAATAAATTAAAAAAAATTAACAGACATAGAAATAGATAAATTTTACTTCAATATTAAAAAAATACAGTAGTTAACAAATTTAAAAAAAACTAACATCCAATGCAACTAAACCTAAGTTGACTATAATAAAAAAAAACATATGTACATAACAAATAAAAAAAACTAACGTCCAATACAATTAAGGGCATGTTTAGGTAAGCTTATTTAATGGCTTATTAGCTTATTAAGCTTATATAAACCATATTTAAAAAGTTTAATTAAGCAATATTGTTAAAGTGAAATAGTTGACTATATTTGAAAATTAAAAAAAAATTGAATAACAAATAATAACATATATCTATTATATAATACGATATAAACAAAAACAAAACACTAATAAATTAACATTTTTTATAGAAACAAAATGGTAACAGAAAAGGAAATGCAGTAAAATTGACTTGCTAGTTCGGCTGATGTAATGAAGAACTCATACCCTAAAGGCATGAGGTAGAGACATTTAATAATCTTGAACATTCCTAAAAATGTATAAATAATTATTAATGAACTTTACTTTTTATTAATTTATGAGTTTCATTAAATACAATTTTAATTGTTTAAGGAATTTCTAATCATTAAGTGTCTCTTATTTCATGTCCTTAGGACACGAGTTAGAAAATTCCATACATTAATTATAATAGTTCCGTAAATTATGATGATAATTTAAGGAAAATTTCAAGTCTATCCTAAAGTAACTAATTCAAACTAAGAAATTGTATATTTTTAATTTAAATTAAAAGTTCTAATTTATTATCGATAAAATAAATTAATTCAATTGAAATATTAACGAAAATCTCTAAAAAAAGGTGGAGGTAAATATGGAGGTAAATAAAGAATTAATTTAAAATTATGATTTCGATCAAGTAATTCAATATGGAGGAAAATAAAATTTAAAAATCAGAGCCTCCTAATATTTGTCACGTGTCATAGAGGTTCTAAGAATGCCATGTGATAATATAGGCTTTGATTTATTATAGTAGTAGATTAATTTTTTTTATATATAAATTGGACTTTTTATACTTTATTTCTATTTTTTTAATTAATCCCCAACAAAAGTTAATCAACATTATCTTTTATTTTCTTTAATTCACCCCCTCTAAAATTTAATCAAATAAGGTAAACTAACCAACCCTCAAACCACCCCCACCACCCACCAAAACCTAAACAAACGTATTTTTCTATTGTAAATTTGCCCAAACTTAAAAATAATATTTTTTATCTTATACTTTATACTTTTTATTAGTACCAAATAGTGCAAGTAAAGGTAGAGGGATGCTGAATACACATTATCTACACTACTAATCAAACAAAATTATACGCAATATTTTTTAAACACTTTTCTTTATTAATCAATAATGATAACAAAGTACAAGTAATTTCAGAATAACTGAGAACACGAATTCTAGTAAAATCACTTGAAGAGATAGACAATACTACAATTGATAATAAGACAAATATTGATTAACAAATAATCGAAATCTCACTGATTCAATTGACGAACAACTTAATATAAGTAGAACATATAAGATTTCACTTTGTCTTGACGATTGCAAGTTGCGTTGAGCGCATAGTGAAAGTCGTTGTATGGGTGCGTGCTTGAATTCGTCCATCACCTTCGCTGTTTATAAGGTTTGCATGAATGACATCGTAGAGGACATACGAATCGTCCATGTGTAAGAATTTTGTTGGTGTTAAGGATATTCCATGCGACACGTAATGCTAACATAACTCTGGTTTGTACTTTTTTGTCTTTTTAGTGGTTGATGAGAGCTTCTAGATATGCATATGGTTCCTTTTCAGCAACCCTTCCTTCTTCAGCGGCCTTGTATAATACGTGTATCTTTCTTTGACAACTGAAGCTCCCACGACTATGTAATGTCCAGCGACCCATGACCCTTTAGCGACTCATGATCTTTCAACGACTCATGATCATTCAGCAACTCATGGTTCTTCAACGTTTGGACTTGCTTCAGCGACCCTCATTAAGATTGGAACTTAGTTTTGGAAATTATCTTCAAGACTCAATGTGGTATTATCAAACACACACTAAACCTACTACAACCATCTGAAATGTTGATTACACTCTGATTCCGCACGAGAATAGTGATCATTAATCTTTGCTTGTTCAGATAGTGTAGCGGGATGATAAGTCTCTGAACATAGGAACATCAGAGTCCTAATCACCCACAACCTGGAACACCTTCTTACAGTTATCTCCAAACTATGTTTATTTGTCTTCATTATATCCATTATAGGTAAGGGTTACCTTCAATGACCCACAATCTCCCATATTTAACGTAGACAAATAGTTAGGCATCTCCCTTTGAAAGTACGGAGATTTTATAAGTAACTTTGATTGTTTTCCACACTTGAGCGAGGCATTGACATAGTCATATCATACTTAACATTCAGTGACTCATTCATTTTCTTTTAGGTTCTTTTAATTACCTAAGTTAATAACTCATGTATGTCAAAATAATATCATTGTAATTGATAGTATTCATTCATCGAGTAAAGTGTTACAAGGATTCGATAATCACATGATTAAACAAAACACAAACAAATAAAATTGATTTTCGTATCAATCTTCATCCTCTTCATCCTTCGGTTGAAATGGTATAAACAAGTTTTTCACTTCATCTTCTTTCTCCTTTAGCAACTTCGTTATCAGATTCTTGTATTTTGTCTGATCAATTGGCACGTAACGAATTGCTTTTAGATAAAGGAAGTCGGCTTTTTCTAGTTTGCATTAGTGAAGAAAAAACCTTCTTCAGGTTCCTCAATGCACATCCTTTTAATTGGTTTGACACCATGTGGGTTTGACACCATGTGGTAACTCAGTATTCTTTGGGTTTTCATTTGGGATGCAAATTGTTAGAGCAAAAACTTGTTAAAAATTCAAATGATGCTAAACTCATGCTTGGTGATCAATGTCACATCAACTTTTTTTATACAGACCAAACTACCGTAGTGGTGACCAAATCCACACCAAATTATCATCAAGCTACAACCTACAAGGTACAACACACATAATACAACAAACACACTTCTCACGAAAATACAATCGCCAGAGCAACCAAACCTACAGAAAAATCGATTGGGAACGTGTCCTCTTTTGTCTCCATATTGGTGGGGGGTTAGGTCGCAAATTCACAATCATCAATCGCGGTCACCTCAAGACCAACCATTAGATACGAGAACATTCCGCTGTTCAATAAAGAAAAAAAAAATACTACGAGAACAAGAGTATAGTAATTAAGGGACTGATTTAAACATCTATCTATACTCAAGGGTCAATTACTGCATATCTACAATTCTCGGTATTTTTTTTTTCTTTTTGTTGTTATCAAACAAGACTTCGAGATTATCCGCCGGCGTTAAAAGTTCAAGCACAAGGCCACTCCATCTCCGGCAAGGCTCCGATTTTATCTCCGTCCTTTCCGATCTGAATTCTCTCTCTCCTTTTCTATATTACACGCAATTCACTTAAAATGTTCACACAATTCGGCACCACTGCTGAGAACTTTAGCAAGGCTTCAACAATGGTGTTTCGGATCGGTACAGACGCTCACCTTTATGACGATCCCGACGATGTCAGTATTTCACCTCTTCTCGATAGCAAATTCGACTCTGAAAAATGCGAAGCTCTCAAACGATTGCTCGCTCTGATTGCACAAGGCTTAGATGTATCCAATTATTTCCCTCAGGTAGTTCAATTACGACATCGTCTAATTATCAAATTCCTAACAGTTTTCCACTGCAAGTCCAATAATTGATTTTGATTTGTGCAAATCCGATGCCTCTAACTAGTTTATGTTATAATAATAACTGCTATGATATTGAATCGTTTCAAGGACTCTTAGAAAAAAATTAGTGGTTTTCAATCAATGAGATTTTGAAATAAGAAGTTACAAATTTGTTTAATTTAGAAAATAGGAAGCATGACAGTGATATAATTTTATGATATACCTTCATCAGCAGCTTATGAACATTTATCAACTGCAATGGGAGTGATTCATTGATAAGATCATCAATTATGTACAATCTATAGCTTTAGTTGTTAGAATCTTAGCTTTTGAACTATGGAACCTATATAAATATGTTATAACCCATAGAATAAAATGCATACCTATTTTATATCACAAACAAAATGGATTTATTAGTTCTGCCCTCAGCATGAATGGACTTTTTGCAGAAGGTAGACATGATTAGTTTATCTGCAATTCCAACTCAGAAAATTTCACTTTTGATGTTGTGTTATTTAATTGATTTGCAGGTTGTTAAGAACGTTGCATCTCAGTCATTGGAGGTTAAAAAGCTTGTGTACTTATATTTGCTACATTATGCTGAAAGGCAAGTTATATATATTCTTTTCCCGAATCAAACCATATATTTAACTGAATTTAGCATACATTGAATTACATAAACCCTAACACACATTCTTCATGAATTTAAGGCGTCCGAATGAAGCATTGTTGTCGATTAATATTTTCCAGAGAGATTTGGGGGACCAAAACCCGTTGGTTCGGGCGTGGGCCCTGCGTACAATGGCTGGGATTCGTCTGCATGTGATCTCACCTCTTGTTTTGGTGGCAGTTAGGAAATGTTCTAGAGATCCTTCTGTATATGTCAGAAAATGTGCTGCTAATGCTCTCCCAAAACTTCATGATTTGCGCCTTGAGGAAAATGCTGCACAAATTATCGAGGTTAGTTAGTTATAAGTAGTTCACTATTTGATCTTTTAGGGCTAATTGCATAAAAAAGCAACCAACTTTTTGTTTCTTTTTTCAAAAAAATTAATTTCAGATAATTGGAATACTGTTAAACGACAATTCACCTGGAGTAGTTGGAGCTGCAGCAGCAGCATTTGCTTCTGTTTGTCCACATAATCTATATATAATCGGTCAAAACTACAAAAGACTATGTGAAATGCTTCCTGATGTAGAAGAATGGGGTCAAATCATATTAATTCAAGTCCTACTTCGATATGTAATCGCAAAAAAGGGGCTTGCAAAAGAATCAATCATGTCATCTTTATGCACCGAAAACCTAATCGACAAAAAAACCGGTTCAGATTCAGACTCAGATACCAACTATTTAAAAATGAATACAAAATATGAAACAAATAGTGTTATTCATGACCCTGAGTTATTAGCTATGGTGTCAAGAAGCTATCTTGCGGGACAAGATAAGTATTTATCACATTCGGTTACTACTGCAGATGTGATGATGTCATCACAATTTGATGAATCAAGATTTATATCATGTGAAAGTGATGATGATTTGAAGATTCTGTTACAGTGTACTTCACCTTTGTTGTGGAGTAGGAATAGTGCAGTTGTGGTTGCTGCAGCTGCGGTACACTGGATCATGGCCCCAAAAGAGGATATTGTGAAGATTGTGAAGCCTCTTTTGTTTCTTTTGAGATCATCCGATGCCTCAAAATATGTGGTACGTTTCTGGACGGGTTAGGGCGGGTCGGGTCTAAACGGGTCGAGTTGTAAACGGGCCGACCCATCTTATAAATGTTTTATTATTTACAGGTACTCTGCAACATTCAAGTATTTGCAAAAGTGATGCCTTCTCTATTTGCTCCAAATTTTGAGGATTTTTTTATAAACTCGTCAGATGCGTATCAAGTTAAATCATTAAAACTTGACATCCTGTCGTCAATTGCTACAGATTCATCAATCTCACTTATTTTTCAAGAATTCCAGGTGATTTTTTCTTATGATGTTACTTTAATATCGATTAATATATAGAATAAAATATATTATTTCTTATTTTATTAATTTTTTTTGTAGGATTATGTTAAAGATCCCGATAGGAGATTTGCTGCAGATACTCTTGCTGCAATTGGTTTGTGTGCTAAAAGGAATCCACAAGTAGCAAATACTTGTGTGGAAGGACTGTTGGCTCTTACATCTCCCAGTTAGTTACTATTTTATTTTTTTAATTCTATATAAAATGTTTTAGGGGCAATTTCATGTATATCTTTCTAAAAATTCAAAATTGCATATTTATCCCTGAAATTTTCATAATATCATATTTGTCCTTCCGAAACACAGATATACTCGTAAATCTCCACTGTAAGAACCAAATATACCTAAATAAATAATCTAATTATAATTAAGGTTTTTGAAATCTCACATAAACATAAGTTAACAAGTGGTATATTTGATGTCTTATAAATTTGCACATAAATAGGAGTTTTACTGTTTTGAAAAGACATTTGGAAGGATATATACAAAATTTGAATTTTTAGAAATTTTGAATTTTCCAAGGATATATATATTATATATGTAAGTTAGAACTTGTACAAGGATGTATATGAATTGTTTCCTTAATTTTAAGCTTACAGTTATTTAAAACATGCAGAATCTGTAAATAGTGTTTCTGGAAACATGGATGATGAAGCAGTTGTTTTGATTCAAGCAATTGCATCTATTAAAGATATTATAAAACAAGATCCATTCAGTCATGAAAAGGTATAAATAAGCTTAAACTATTTTTAATGTTCAGTTAGGAAATTTTACGCATTAAAAATACACTCTGAAAGACTTTCGACCCGTTTGACCTATTTCTCTATAAGCTAACCTGTCGATGATAGGAAATAGACAAGTCTTATTTTAGAGGGGTTAAAAGTGTAACTTAGTAGTGATCAGTATATAGAGAATAGGATTATGTTTTAAGGCAGATTAGAAATTACGTGTTTGATCTTAGCTTTTTGCTTTGAGCGGCTCTCTTGAGAGAAGGGATTTCCCTGGACTAATCTTACCAATTGTGGTGGATTAGGGTTTATCAATCGTTTAATTGCAGTTATCTTTGTTTAATTTCATCGTTCTATCTTCTAATTGCTATCTCGATTTCTCGATCTCTATCAGTCGACCCGTTTGACCTGTTATAGAAATTTAACATAACCCGAAATTATACATTTATACGCCAACGGGTCGAGATTTGTGTTTGATGATTATACTTGACACTACAGGCCATTATATATTTGGGCCGGAATTTGGATGCAATAAAAGTCGGTGTGGCCCGTTCAATAATTGTTTGGATAATAGGCGAATACAATTCTGTTGGAAATATTATTCCAAAAATGGTACCCGTAATTCTAAGATTTTTAGCCCGATCCTTTCCTTCTGAATCCATTGAAACAAAACATCAGATTCTAAATGCTGCTGTTAAGGTAATAAACTAATTTTCTACTTTTTAATAATAAAGTTTATTCATCACATAAAAAGATTAATATTGGTTACAGGTCCTATTAGGTTCAAACGGGCCAGATTTCCAAACTGCAAAAAGTATACTAAACTATGTTCTTGAGCTCGCTAAATTTGATTCAAATTATGATGTTCGTGATCGGGCCCGTTTCTTAACAAAACTTCTCTCATGCTACTTCAATGAGGAAGAAACGGGCCAAAAACCCGAAAATCATGAACTGCAACTTTTACTTGCAGAACATATATTTGGGGGAAAGATGACATCAGCAACTGAAACGGTTAATAACCGATTTTATCTTCCTGGTTCTCTCTCACAAATAGTTCTCCATGCAGCACCAGGGTATGAACCGCTACCTGAACCGTGTACTTTGACCGAATCAGATTTGGTCAAAGATGTGGGGCCCACTCAGTCTGACCTAGATTCAGGGTCTTTAGATGATGAAGAGGAAGAAGGCAGTTATTATTCAGAAGAAGATTCTGTTACTAGTGCAACGGGAACTGATTACACCAACGAAAGTGCTACAAATGAGATAAATAATAATAATAATAATGATGGTTCATTAATTAACTTTTCTGATGTTGGAAAATCAGAAAAAGATAATGATTTTGGCGAATTGATGTCGAAAGGAGCTTTAGAATCATGGTTAGATGAAAACCCTAGTTCAAGTCAACCTGAAATACAGTCAACAAATAATGAGTCAGCAAGGATTTCAATTGGTGATATAACTGACAAAATTAAACCTAAAACATATACACTTTTAGATCCATCATATGGAAACGGTTTAAAAGTACTATATACATATACATATACATCATCAACTGTATCATCATCACTTGTAAGTATCGACACCTTTTTTGAAAACTGTTCCAACGAACCAATGACAAATTTGCTTATAACCGATGAAGATTTTGAGAGGAGTTCTGAACCGTTGGATCAATCTGGTAAAGATGGTGTTGTTTCTATGGAAGAAATTGGTGTGGTTGAAGTTGGTGAGAGTGTAAAGAGAGTGATTCATGTTCGGTTTAATCATCATTTGTTACCTTTGAAGGTTAATTTATGGTGTGATGGTAAAAAACATGCGGTTAAATTACGGCCTGATATTGGGTATTTTGTAAAGCCTTTTCAAATGGATCTTGATGTTTTTTTGCATAAAGAGTCCCAACTTCCTGGAATGTTCGAGTACACCAGAGGGTAAGATACTAATTTTCTTAGAGTAAATTACATAAATAGTCCTTTAGGTTTGTACCATGTTACATATTCGGTCCTTTAGTCTTATAAATTACACTGGTAGTCCTTTTTTCTGAAACTATTGACACGTTTGGTCCTTTACCTAACTTTTCTCGTCAAGATTGGCCACATGTGATGCACAAGGGGGTAAATCTGTCATTTTCCCTTTCATTTTACCAATTTGAAACCCATAAAACTGGTCTGTTTGACGGGAAAAGTTAGCATCTGTTAATAGTTTCAGAAATAAAGACTACTAGTGTAATTTATAAAACTAAAGGACCAAATATATAATATGGTACAAACCTAAAGACCATTTGTGTAATTTACTCAATATTCTTATATTGGTGCTATAAAATTATACGAAAACGGGCCAATTTGGGCTCTATGTATATTTATAGCGTCCTAAATTTGTTTCCACTTCAACAGATGTTCCTTCACTGACCACCTCTTAGAGCTGACCAATGACAAGGATGCTGACGTGGCATCTTTACAAGACTCATTCCTTGTTATATGCAAAAGTTTAGCATCAAAGATTCTGAGTAATGCAAATGTTTATCTGGTATCTGTAAACATGCCGATTGATGCAAATCTTAATGATGCATCGGGTTTATGCTTAAGATTCAGTGGCGAGATTCTTAGCAACTCGATCCCGTGTCTAATATCTGTTACAGTTGATGGTAAGTGTTTTGAACCACTGAATGTTTCTGTGAAGATTAATTGTGAAGAAACTGTTTTTGGTCTGAATCTGTTGAACAGAATAGTCAACTTTTTAGGTGAGCCGGCGTTGACTAGTTAGGTAGATATGTAGTGTTTCATTTGTAACTATAAAGTTAGTTGTTTGTGTGTTAGTATGAGTGGGTTTGTGTTCTTGAGTGATTTATTTGTTATAAGAGTTAATTTTTTTGGAATGTTTATAGTCGAAGAGACTTCAAGTTTTATACCTTATTTTGATCATTTGAAATGTTTTTCTTTCCATGTTATGGTTTTGTTTGTTAGTATTTTAACTTGTGACATGTAGGGGTGTGTATAAAAACCGGCACCGAACCGGAACCGGCATTGAACCAAACTGGAACCGGCTTAGTTCTTAGAATTGGTCAAAAATAACAAACGGGGTTCACCGGTTCCGGTCGGGTTCGGTTCTGGTTTAACCGGATTTAAAACCGGTGTTTTAAAGGGTCTTTTTTTAAATGGTATCCAAGCTATTCTAAAGACAATGGACATTCTATATTGAATGAATTCCGTTTCCAATTGAGTCCGACAGTTTCTCTTATTCGGCTCTTTGTACGTTTGACACATCACATCGGTTACTCATCGTCTTTCAATAAAAAATCCTCATAATCATCTCAAGAATGGATCATAATTGGGTTAATACGCAATAAACTCAAGTAAGATTCATATTATATATATATATATATATATATATATATATATATATATATATATATATATATATATATATATATATATATATAATGGAACATAACTTTGTTATTACGATCCATTGATCTGTGTATCATAATGTGTTTTTTGTAATGAATTACGAATAAACCGAGTTTACCGGTTCTGGAACCGCCTCAAGACCGGCCCGACCCGGCACCGAACCGGAACCGGCATCGGTTAAACCGGTCCGGTTTTCAGGTCTTAGAATTTTCATTTTTCGGGCAACCGGGTTTACTGGTTCCAGTCCAATTCGGTCCAGTTCCGGAACCGAACACACCCTTAGTGACATGTATATAACCTATGCACATATAAGTGTGTAAGTATGTGTTCTCATAAGTTTACGTATGACTACATTATTAATATAACATGACTAGTTTAGCCACTTAATCTCGTCATTTTTGTTAATACTTGGACGTCGTTTGGATATATGTGGGTCGTTTTCAAATTTTACTTTCTTATGTCAAATTAGCACAATTGATCAATGACTTGACTACTTGATAGATTCATAATTGTAAAACTTGAATTTAATATCATTAACGTTTTATACTTTATACGGATGTCGTGAACAGAATATTAGAAGCATAAACCAAATTGTAAAACTTGAAGAACTGAATTATAATATGATTTAGATTGGTCTGGTTTTAATTTTGGTGAACCATAAAAATCATTTAGTCTATGTAAAATTTAGTCTGGCTGAAACAGTGCAAAAAGAGAGTAAGAGTTTGTGCCCTATAATAAAAATTAAACGCCATCCGTGGGACTCGAACCCACGACCACGTGGTTAAAAGCCACGCGCTCTACCAACTGAGCTAGAACGGCTTGTTGATCATTTATATGCCGTATTCCAATATAACCCATTTATTATTGGAAACGACCATAGGCCTATGAAGCTAAATCATTCTTAAAAGTCCTACAAATGTTAGGTTACTACGTACTCCCTCCATCCCTAAATAAAGTTCTCATTTCTCCTTCAAGTTTTGTCCCTAAATAAAGTTCTTATTTCTCAAACTTAAGGGGCCCACTTAATATAATAATATTATTGCCAATACTTTGACCACTAACTATCTCCTAAAACACTTTCTCTCTCCGATCAAACCTTATATTTTAATTAAAAGTAATACCAAATACCACACCACAACTATCTCCTAAAAAGTTGTGCCCAAGAGAAATGAGAACTTTATTTAGGGACGGAGGCAGTATTTAATAGCATTTATACATGATTAATGAGCTATTCAATGTAGCCCATAAAACTACAAATTATAACAGATGTTAGAATCTATTATTCGCTCAACAAGATTATAAATTTGTTTAGTTTTTTTTTTAACTGCAAAATAAATAGGTTAACCGAAAATGAGCTTCGACATTGCTATCACTCATCCTAATTTCTACGGTTCTGAAATGAATTATCCATAATTATCATATTTTTGTACAGTTTATTTATTTACAAATTTCGGTCGTTACACTATCGGGCTCGGACCAGACATAGTATCTTCAATCGCTTTCCTTGCCGACGAAACAGTGAATAACCCGTCACTCTCGAAGACCCAATTTGTTGTTATCGAGCCGGAGAAAGGGTGTACCGTATGTTAAAACCATGAATCAAGTGGGATGTTTATTATATCAAGGTGTACTCGAATTTTCACAATATTGTTCCATTCACCCGGAAACTTACTAACCAGGATATATGGACTCGGTATGTTATGTAGTGCAACAATCATAAATTTGTTTAGTTAAATGAACAAACACTAACATAAATCTCATTTACATTGGTAAATATTCAATAATTTGTTCATTAATGTCAACACGAACATAAATCTCATTTACGTTGGTGAATATTCGATAATTTCTTCATTAACCCGTCTACGTATGCTCATTTATTTATGGTACCTGTATATATTAAGGGTCTTTAATAAAATTGTGTGATTAAAAGGCCTATTTGTGTGATAATAGGTATGTGTAACCAAGTATTAAACCATCAACAAAAAAGAAAAGAAGACAAAACTCCCATCAACTGTCGTAAATTAGGTTAAATCAAATGAAACCTTGTATCATTAGAATAAAATCTTATACAAAAGCCTCCCAATTAGGACTCCAATCTTTCACATTTCTTTTTACATTATACAACCAACCAACCAACCAACCAACCAACCAACCAACAAACCCTTTTCTCCTCCACAATCAACCCATCAAAACTATACAACCAAAATCTCTCCTCCATTCTCATCTCTTAACCATACCCATACCCGAACCCGTATCCAAACCCGTGGGTCGCGGATACGAACCGGGTTTACCATCCCCATGTTTCCTAACCGGCTCTCTTCTCGAACTATCCGCAACTTTTTGCAAATCTTGAAGTTGTTCCAACACCTTCACTAACTCATCAGCAGTGGGCCTCTGTTTGGGCTCTTTTAGGAGACATTTCATTGCCAGCATGGCGGCCCGCATGGCCACATTTGATGAGTACTGCCCGTTTAACCGCGGGTCCATAATGTGAAGAATCCTTCGTTTACTTGTTAAGTAAGGTTTAACAAATTCAACAAGTATTTGTTCACCCGTGGGCCGGTTTTTGTCAATGCACCGTCTTCCGGTTAAGATTTCCAAAAGGACCACCCCGAAACTGTATATGTCGCTCCTTGCGGTTAAGTGACCTTCAAGAAATCAAATGAACCATTTAATTATTAAGGCCAAAATACGTTTTAGTACCCCGAACTTGGTTGACTAGGTCTTCTCTACCCTGAACTATTAAAGGTGCAACATGGTACCCTGAACTTGACAAAATTGTCAATTTAGTACACTGACTCGTTAATTTGATCGTGTTTTCTTACTTGAATTACTTTCGTTGGAGCTTTTGACAGACTAAAAAAAAATTACGTTTGAAGCAAAACGCGTGACAAAACAAGACCAAATTAGTGAGACATGGTACTAAATCGACCATTTTGTCAAGTTCAAGGTACCATGCTGCACCTTTAATAGTTCAGGGTTGTAAAGAACCTAGTTAGCCAAATTCAGGGTACTAAATGCAATTTAACCTTTAATTAATAACTAAGATCTATTTAATAGTAATAATATTATTATAACTTACCTGTGGCCATATATTCAGGAGCTGCATATCCATAAGTACCCATAACTCTTGTAGACACGTGACTTTTCCCATCAACCGGCCCATCTTTTGCCAACCCAAAATCAGAAAGTTTTGCATTGTAATGCTGCAAATAAAAAGTAAGTTCAGTTCTTAATGCAACAATACTAACTGCAATACAAGATTATATTAAAAAAAATCAAAACATACAGAATCAATTAGGATATTTGAGGACTTAAAATCACGATATATCACTTTTGCTTGCGGGCTGTGAAGGTAAGCAAGCCCCTTTGCAGCACCAAGTGCAACTTTTATTCTTAGATTCCAAGAAAGCGGTTGAAAGTAAGAACTCCCTGTTATAAAGATCAACTAATTAGTGTAACTGATAAATACTTTTTGTCCATAATTAAAATCTTTAACTTTCTATAAATTAATAAGGTGTCAATGTGTTATGTATGTACAAATATATATCAGTCCAATGATATAATCCAATTTTCAAAACTAATTTATGATATTTTAGTTTTGCATTAAATTTGACTTGAATCGACTCATTTGGTCAAAATTGCTAGTGATCAAATATTTGGGGAAAAAGTTATATTTGGAAATCTTTAAATGTTTTATAAATGTTTATGCCCTTTTGACACGTTGGCTCATCAAATCCATGTGAATTATTTCCATTAAAGCTACCTTTTTTTCAACAAAAAAAGCTACCTTTTTGACATAAATCAAGATTCATGATCATATTTTGGAGAAATAATTAGATGTTGAAGTAATTAATATTAAGAATGGCAAGAACTCACTTCTAAACAGATGGTTTTCCAAGCTGCCTCGAGGCATAAACTCGTATACTAACATCCTGTGATCATCTTCTAAACAGTAACCAATTAATTTTACAAGATTTTGATGATTTAGCATCCCTAAATAATTAATTTCAGCCTGCAGCAATATTAAAAAAATAAAAAGTAACATAGTTAAATTAGCTAAAAGTGAAAATGACTTTGATTTAATAAAATAAAAAAATCCAATAATTTGTACTTACCAACCATTCTTGATGACCTTGAAGACCTTCTTGATTTAATCTTTTTACAGCAATAACAGTTCCAGTACCTGGTTTTGCAGCTGCAAGTGTTTGCTCATCAATCCACCCTTTAAAAACCGACCCGAATCCACCTTCTCCAAGAACACTGTCGGGTCGGAAATTTCTAGTGGCCAATTTAAGAACATTAAAACTAAAGGGCTTCAGATTTCCGGATTGTAAAATCTCCGTTTGACTCCTGGGGCTCCGAGGACTCGGTGGTACAGATGCAGCAGATGTAACCTTACCTTTTAAATCAAACAAAATCAAAAATTTAATCAAAACAGCTATTAAAATCATGAGTTAATGATATCAAATTCCTACCATCATGACGTGAGCTTTCGATTTTCAATCCGACACTGAAACAAGAACCCATTTTTATCTATTTTTCCGATTCAAAACAGTAATTGGAATCGCACAATTCTACTAGAGGAAGAGAGAGAAAAAAGGGGTGTTTTTTAAGGAAGAACAGTGATAAAACTGTGTGAAGAACTCACAGGGGCATTTAATCAAACAGTTGGAGGGTGTGAACATAAACCAAGTGCTTACACACACTAGTTGCGTATACAAAATAGATATAAATATGTGTGAGTGGGTGTTGAATAGTTGAAGTATCTACGTGTAAGAAATTGGTATCACGGGAAGCTTTCGAGAAGGAGCCCCAAAGACAAAAGGTTTGACTTGTCGCCATTAATATTTTGACTGCAACTTGCTAACAAGCCATGCCCAATTTCTAGCTTTACACCACCTTCGGTCTATAATTAAATTATCAATTTTTTTCGTGATTTATTGGGAGGATGAATCCAGCCAAGGGTTTGATGATTGAATAAAAAAATGTTAGTGGATTTTTTAATGGTTTATAAGTAAACCAGTAACACAACATGCTACTGTAAGAAGGGGGTCACTAGTCTCGGGTGCTGCTTGTTTTTCACAAAAAAGTCTGCTTTGGGACATTGCTTTTTGTGTCTTCTCACCTTGAAAAAGAAAAAAGAAAAAAAGAAAAAGAGAAAAAGAGAGATCCCCATCTTCACAGCCAACATTTGAAGGAATTATGTGCACAGTCAGTCAACCTATGATGATACATCCATGCCTACGAAACACTTAAGGGTCACACCGGTGAGTACATGTAATACGAGCAAGATAAGCAATGGTACTACGAAGAGGAATGATTCATAATAGTCATTATGAATCAGTTAAGTATTAAGTTAAGTTTAACTTATTACTAGATTAGTTTAACTAACTAATTAATACAAGTAGTTGTGCATTTACTAGTTGAGTAAATATACAATGTGTTAATTATATATTATCCATGATATGATTTAAAGCTATTAAATCATATAGTAATTGGATAATATTGTTGTATAAATTATATAAAGATTATTATATAATTAATTATTGAAAGTATAAATACAAGTATATAATTCGTGTATATGGGTACCGAATTATTAGTGTATTAATACTAGACATTTAGTAGTTAAGTGCAACAATAATAAACTAGTTAAACTATAAGGGATGGAAGTGTTAAAAGGAAGTTTAATTAAAGTTCTAATATTAATTAAACTAGAAGGGTTCTAAGCGTAACTTATTTGTATATAAATAAGAGGCTTAGAGTAACCCTAAAACCCCTTACACCTCACGAAAATACTTCCCCCTCTCCTCCTAGTTTCGGCCGAGAGCAACAACACCATCACTTGGTGTTCTTCGTTCTTCGTGTTCTTCAAGTCTTGAAGATCCAAGTTCATTGCTTAGATCAACTAGAAGATCGCTCGACTTGTTCATCATCAGTGGATCTATCTTAAGCAATCAACAAGGTGTGTTTTGGGAAACCCTTTTCTCCTTTCTCCCTCTTAGACGAATTTCGGCCAAAGAACCCTAGGGTTCTTTGGTTGATGGTCGACGAACACACAAGTATGTGTGTGTTCGAGTTCTTCGTACAAGGTTTCTTTCTTGTTAACCTAATCTAGTTCTCCAACATCCCAATCCTTTAGGGTTTAAGGATTAGGTTTAATCCCAGTTTCACTTTTAGGGATTAAATCAGCTAGTTGGTTTTAACCGGTCAAGAACAAGTTCATGTTCTTGGTCAGTATGGTCGAACCAAGCATACTAGGAGGTTGACCCAAGTAGTCGATCAGTGTCATGCGAAACCCTACAGTGGCATCAGAGCGTTGGTTTAGAGATCTAGACTAGATTAACAAAGATTGTTTGTTTACTTTAATTTTAAGTTTTTTTTGTTTCAAGTATTCTTTCTTCTTCATAATTTTCGAAAAGAGGGAAGAAACCCTAGGACCAAGAACATTAAACTAGTCTAAGTTTAATTGGTCAAGAAGGTTTCTAGAAAACCCTAGCAATTTTCGAAAACCCTAGAAAGAACCCTAGGATCAAGTATATTAAACAAGATATGTTTAATTGATCAAAAGGATTCTTTCCATAATCCCTTAAAATTTCGTGACCAAGGAAAACCCTAGGATCAAGTATATTAAACAAGATTTGTTTAATTGATCAAAAGGATTCTTTCCTAATCTCTTAGAGATTTCGAAATCTAGAGGAATACTTAGACACCAAGTTTATTAAACTAGCCTAGTTTAATTGGTGGAAAAGTTTCCTAGCCTTAAGTTTTCGAAAACCCTAAAGATCCCTAGAACATTAAACTAGTTTAAGTTTAATAGTTTAAAAGTATTAATTAGGATAATAATCTAAAACCTAGTTAATTAACAAGTTTATGTCTAAAAGGTTTAATTATTAATTTGATAGATTTATTAAAGCTAGTTCTTTAAACTCAATAATTTAGACAAAGTTTTATTGTCTATAAGGTTTAATTTAAAAAGTTTAAATGAATTTATTAAAAGTTATAATCTATCTTAGAATTTAAACAAAGTTTATTGTTTAAAAGGATTGATTAAAAATTAGTCTTTTAATTAAAATAATATCTTTGATCAAGAAAGTCAAAACCCTAGTTTTGATTGGTCAAAAACAAGATTATGATTCATCTAATTAATTTAGGGAATTGATAAAGAGGATGTTAATATTTAAGTTCTAAAATTAACAAGGTGTATTTAATTATTTATATATATATGTATTAAAATTTTTGGAATTTTTATTAATTAGGTAAAATTGAATTTTAAAAGATATAATAAGTTTATACGTATTTTAATTAGTTTAAGTTAAAATACATATGTATAAATTAGTTGTAATATTCTTTTTAGAATGTTACAAGTTTATTATAAAATATACATATATACGAATACATTAAAATACAAGATAAAAATGGAACAATTAAAAAGGGTAATGTTATTTTGATCTTTAAAGATAATATTATAATTGGTTATTGTATAAGTTATAATATAATTAAAACTAGAAAGTACAAATTTATGATTTCATTATAACTAGAAATTGTACAAGTTGAAATTATATGATTAACTAGAAATATACAAAGTTATATATATTAAGATGTATAAAGTTATAAGTTATTATAACTAGTTAATTATACAAGTATAATATAAGTATTTTACAAGTTATGTAATATACTAGATTAATGATCAAGTAAAAATAACAAGAACCTATATTTAACTAGTTCAAGTTAAATATAAGAAAGGTTTAAACAAACTAAGAATTATTATATAGTCGTTATATAATAAGTTTATTAGTTTCACCAAGTATAAACCGGTGATTGTGTTAGCTTAAGTTTCATCATGGTTGTTGAAGCTAGTGGGAGCTACACAAGAAAATCACAAAGTTTGTAAGTTTGTCATTAAGACATAAGTCTTGGTCGAATCTAATAAGTCATAAGAAATGTTTGATTTCATTATTAGACATATGGAAAACTAGATGTGTTAAACTAGGTTTATGTTTCAAGTTCATGAATCATAAAAGTTTTAAAAGTTTAACATAAGTTTATAAGTTTTTCAAGTAAGATAAAACAAGTAAGTTTTATTCTAGATAAGGTTTTTCACAAAATCTAGTAAAACGTTTTGTACACCTCGTTTTAGGTATACATGTAAAATCGTGCAAATTCTTGAAACTATAAGTTTTAAAGAATAGTTCTTAAGTTTTATAAAGGTGTCTTGTAGAACTCTTCAATTCACAAGTCACACATTTTAAACAAGGATTAAGATTGGAATAAAGGTTTAAGTTTAGATTAAGACTTAAACAAACCCAAGAAAATCTTAGATCTAAGTAATATCCACCTAATGGAACACCTCACTTGTTAAACGATATTCATATTGTAAGGATAAAGAACCTTAGATATGGATTCAAATCATTGCGAGTGTTAGGGTGCGTAAGGTTCTGTGATAATCGGGAGTCCCGGCGCAGAGCATCGCACTGTCTTAGATGGTCTGATCTACTTTGGTGATAATCGGGAGTCCCGGCCCAAAAAGTACTTGAGTAGAATAAACATACTAGACTTTATTACTAACTTATAAATGTACAATTAGATTGTACAAAGTTGTAATAAGTTATAAGTCTAAAGATTCTACGACCCCTAGGAATCGTGTCAAGTCTTGATACGATCGGTAAGGAAGTTACCTACCAGAAATAGCATGTCTCGTCGGGAAGTGCCCAAACCTTGCGGCAAGAATGTGATATATGGGTCCTAGGCCTAAAATATTAATTATGGGTTTATAATATATTTTAGAGAATGTTTATTGGTGATTACTAATTAAACTGGGTTTGATTTGTAGATGGCAGCAACAAACACAACGATAACCTACAACAAACTCTCGCGACGTTTCTTTCTAGGAAAGAAAGAAAAGACTGGGTCAAATTTCCTCAATTGGAAGCGTGATTTTAAGATCATGCTCAGACAAGAGAGGGATAGGAAGTACCGAGAAAGAAACGTGTTGAAAACCCCTGCCAAGGATGAAGAAAACGAACCAGGACAAGCGTTTTATACTTGTAAGGCGTTCGCTTCTTGCAAAATGGCTGAGGGAGCATCATTAGGTGCACACGTCATGAGAATGAAAGTGCACGTTGATCACCTTACTAGACTTGGTCACCACATGCCATTGCAGTTCGCAATTGACATGATACTCAACTCATTGTCTAATGACTATAAGTCTTTTGTAGCCAACTACAGCAAACGTAATATGGATAATTCCATTCCCGAGCTACAATCTATGCTCGAGGCTGTTGAGTTGAATATTGAGACCAATTCTAAAAGGGGTCGCATAACTGATGGCAGCGATGAGGATAGGCATGGTGGTAAAGGAAAGGGTAAAACCTATCCTAACCAAGGAGTGCCAAATGGTAAAGGTGTCAAACAAAAGGTCAAGAAGGTTAAGCCTAACACTGCGAGAACCGAGAACCGGTGCTTCAAGTGTGGTGAGGCTGGGCATTGGAAAAGGAATTGTCCAAAGGGTGCAAGTGGTAGTGGAGGAAACGCAAGTTCCTCAGGTAACACAACCACACTTCTTAATCACTTTTAGATACTTGTAAAGTACGTTACGAGTAATCTAACTTTTGCAATCGTTTATTGCAGGAGGAGATGGAAAGTGATGGTGACCGGCATGAGATGGTGATGATCCCACAAGCTCCAAGTTTTTATAATTCAGTATTTTTGGTGGATTCGTTTTTAAACAATTTTACTTTATTGTTTGGATAATTTTATTTTTGTTAAAACAAGTTTTATTTTGGTTTTAATTAAATTTCGAATCCATGGTTGAATTATATTGTGTGCATGTGTGATAATTACACTAGTCAAGGTTTATGACTAGATTGTAAATCAAGTTTTGATTTACTTATATTTCATGTTTTATATATTTGTTTGATTGTTGTATAAATAATGTCTTGATAGCTCAAGGTACTTAGATGCTAGTAATTAGAAAGTTTTTCTAATGAAAGTATTTAAGAGTTTTATGGAAGCATAAGGTTCAAGAGTTATTGAACTTAGTTAAAACATCTTAAGTAATAGTCATTACTTATGATAGAAAGTTTTAAAGTATTAGTATTAATATAGTATGATTATATTGGATATAATCAAGATAGACTTTAAAGAGTATTATTACAAGTCTTTTACACTTGTAGTAAAGGTTTTAATGAAGTCATAATTCCCTAGTAGGAATAATTGGATATTCGTGTAATCCAAGTAAAATGACTTAAACATTAAACGACTCTTAAAAGGGACAAACTATATTAAAGTATTTAAGAATTAAAAAGTATTATTTCAAGTCTTTTATACTTGTAATAAATACAATATTTAATCAAGTCATAATTCCCCAATAGGAATAATGGATATTTGACAAATCCAAGTAATGACTTTGGCATTAAATAAAATTCTTAAAAGAATACTAATGTGTTTAAGAATTGATAGTATCATTTCAAGTGTTTTATACTTGTTAGATACAGTAATCAATAAAGATCATAATTCCCTAAACAGGAATGTTGGATATTCGCAAATCCAAAGGATGATCTTAATTATTGATAGAATTCTTAAAAGATTAAACTACAAGTTATTGACTAGGTCAAAGTAGTTTAAGAGATGCTTAAAATCCATAAAAGTAAGTGGGAGCTATGACTAACGTAATTCATTAAAGATGTTGATGAATTCAGTAAGTTAGTAAGACATTAACAACAAGGTTTTACCAAGTCGTTAGCCAAAGAGTTAAGAGAAATAATAAATGATCGTTGATTAGATTATTGCAAACCTAATAGCGTGATCACAAGTCTTGTGATTAATTATTGCATATCTAATAAGATTGTTAACCCTTCAGTGGATAACATAGTCATTTAAGGAAATTTCTTTAACTAGTAAGAATATCTACAAATCAAGTAACTAAAAGAGGCTTTAGTTACAAGGATAATTTTATGAATTCAAGGAACCAATGAGTTAATTTCCAATCCTCCTATGTTTACCGAATTACATAAAAGGCAAGACTAGAATATGTTCTAAATTGTTGCAAGAACAATATCTAGCAAAGACAAAAGTAATAGTATTCCTAAATACTCGTCTTATGTCTTTAGTTTAATAGAAATGATTAATGGTTTAGTGATAAAGTTACAATTAAGTTTGTAAGAATCATTAAGTAATCAACATGAACGAAAGGAATAAATAATGATCCAGTAATAATTCAGTATCTATGTCCAGTGAGGAATAGTACATGAGTTAGTATTATTTTTATTCAGACTTTGTATGTTTTACAAGATCCATGAATAAAAGTCTATTTATTCAAGAAGACACAAAATCCGTGACTACTCGTCTTGGTGGGAACCTTGATGGGACGTTAACGGCATCGCGGTATTTGGTGGTAGATTCGAAGTTCTTCGAAGATAGCTACACAAGTTTTGTGTAAACCAAATATCGGTGATATTCTGTTGGAGGCTCAACGAATATTGGATTGACCACCGTGACAATACTTCGTGGTTGAAAAGTTCAAAAGTATTGTTCACTAGGATTGTCCTTAAGCCTGAGGTATTTGGTTTAGGATACAATGACTAATGTGCTTTGGTTCAACTCAGACAATTCTGAAATACGTTTGTCATACGAGGCGATACTGGGTACAAAGGAAGTTGTATTTTTAAATCGAAATATACAAGATGGCAATTGCACCTCCTCTTTAGGAGAGATATTTATAGGTCCTTTGACTTGATAAGAAACTGGCAAGTGCACGGCCGTGCCCAAACGAACTGATTTGTTCTTTGTCGTTTATCACAGCAGTTTGAATCAAGAAGTCATAAAATGATTTCGAATACAGGAGTTGATAATTTCTACCATGCTCGTATTCGTTATCACAAATATCGTGCTGCAAGGGATAAGCCTAACATAGTTTGCCCAAGAAGTAAAGACAGGGTGTTCTTTACTAGGAGACGCTATTAAAGAGTTTTTCATAAACTATACCTGGGTTACGTAAGCTGTTTTTATGGGGTTGGTTACCTAAATGCCCATCTAGAAGGAATTATGTGCACAGTCAGTCAACCTATGAGTACATGTAATACGAGCAAGATAAGCAATGGTACTACGAAGAGGAATGATTCATAATAGTCATTATGAATCAGTTAAGTATTAAGTTAAGTTTAACTTATTACTAGATTAGTTTAACTAACTAATTAATACAAGTAGTTGTGCATTTACTAGTAAATGTAAATATACAATGTGTTAATTATATATTATCCATGATATGATTTAAAGCTATTAAATCATATAGTAATTGGATAATATTGTTGTATAAATTATATAAAGATTATTATATAATTAATTATTGAAAGTATAAATACAAGTATATAATTCGTGTATATGGGTACCGAATTATTAGTGTATTAATACTAGACATTTAGTAGTTAAGTGCAACAATAATAAACTAGTTAAACTATAAGGGATGGAAGTGTTAAAAGGAAGTTTAATTAAAGTTCTAATATTAATTAAACTAGAAGGGTTCTAAGCGTAACTTATTTGTATATAAATAAGAGGCTTAGAGTAACCCTAAAACCCCTTACACCTCACGAAAATACTTCCCCCTCTCCTCCTAGTTTCGGCCGAGAGCAAGAACACCATCACTTGGTGTTCTTCGTTCTTCGTGTTCTTCGTGTTCTTCAAGTCTTGAAGATCCAAGTTCATTGCTTAGATCAACTAGAAGATCGCTCGACTTGTTCATCATCAGTGGATCTATCTTAAGCAATCAACAAGGTGTGTTTTGGGAAACCCTTTTCTCCTTTCTCCCTCTTAGACGAATTTCGGCCAAAGAACCCTAGGGTTCTTTGGTTGATGGTCGACGAACACACAAGTATGTGTGTGTTCGAGTTCTTCGTACAAGGTTTCTTTCTTGTTAACCTAATCTAGTTCTCCAACATCCCAATCCTTTAGGGTTTAAGGATTAGGTTTAATCCCAGTTCCGCTTTTAGGGATTAAATCAGCTAGTTGGTTTTAACCGGTCAAGAACAAGTTCATGTTCTTGGTCAGTATGGTCGAACCAAGCATACTAGGAGGTTGACCCAAGTGATCGATCAGTGTCATGCGAAACCCTACAA